>VZRF01002283.1:1015500-1136759 GCA_013396875.1 Vireo altiloquus
CGCAGCCTCTCTGCCCAATGAGAAGCTCAGGCACAGAGGGCAGCTGGCTGGACCCTCCCCTGTGGCCAGGTCCCTTTGTGTTCTCCTAAGTGCCCAGCAATTTGTTCCTTAGCAACACAACATGGGGAAAAATTCCTTTTAAGGAAAAAGAAAGAACAGGGAACTTCTGAAACCCCAACACTGAGCTGCTCTCCCGTCTTTCCCAATGACAGCAGGGAGAACTTCATTGATCAGCTCATGAGAGGTGTTTGACTTCTTTTCAGGTTTGTAAGTGATCCAGCACAAAGTTTAGGCTGAGGGGGAGGGCATTCCTCATACCTCTAGGGCAGACCCTTCAATTTTACAGAATTTGCTATCCCTGAGCCCAGGTATTGGAGCAAGGCTAGGGAACAAAGCTTACTCTTGTCTTTTAACCTCCACATCAGAAAGGCAATATTTTTAGTGCCTCATTTTCAAGCATTCTTCCTCTTCACTCAGCCAAATCACGAATAATCACTTCCATTTATGAAGCAACTTTTAGGCAGAACTCTTAAAATGCTTTACAGATCAAAGATGGTTCTTTACATTGCATTTTTTAAATCCTCCTTGTGCTCTGGATAGGGACAAGCTGGTATAAATCAATTCTTTCTGTGCTTATGAACTTCCATGATCTGTGACTGACAACTTTAATAATCATCTTTATGAAGCCTAGGCAGCATCCAGAGTAACACCTAAATGGTCCCCAGGAGCTGTAATTAAAATTTAGCCACCCATGGGTTGCTTTGATTACAACAGGGCAGGCCAGCTTAACCTTCAATTTATGCTGACTTAAAAGACGGTTCATACAGAGAACCTGTTTGCCAGACATAGATTTGAATTAATTATGCTGATTTTCTGGTTTTATTTTACTATCTGATTAGGCTTACAAATGAAATCATGGTCCCATCTTTTGCAGAGGCTTTGGTGTGAATGCCAAGTCCCAGCAGCCTGCTGTGGGGTACCTGTGGGCTTTCTATCCATTCTCCAGCACAAGGGCTGTGTTTGGGCATCTGTAGGAGGTGGTGGCCTGTCACGCACCCACTGCTGAATTATGCCTGGCTGCAGACACTAAGCTCCTAATTTGATCTCAGAACTGACGGGCTGCAAACGTGTACTGAGCATAAGGAACCCTGGCAAACCCCAGCTCAGCCATATCCACTCTTTCCTCCTTCTCACAAATGGAACAGGTTTTCAGGCATTCCTTGTCTTCCAGCTGCAAGGAATAGACTCTTGATTAGCAGCAACAGAATCCGAAAAACTAATCAGAAAATATGATTTCTTAGGTAAGGTTATTTTCTAACTTCTGTGTACCAAAATACAGCTTCACATTGGGCATTTTGCATAAATTAAGCCAGTTGTCTCTTGTGTTTTGTTGTCTCTTGAAAAGCCAGAATTGAAAGGTGGTGGATGCATTACAACAAGGCTGTAATTTTGTTACAGTCACTTCTAGAAAATGTCAAAACACAGATATGAAACCTCCCCCTCAGCAAATTTACCAAATCCATTGTTAACAGTTCAGCGGCATGTAGCATTGCTACTTATCAAACTTTTTGTGTTAACTTAATAATTACATTTTATTTCTTTTTCTTTCCTCACCAACTGAGCTACAGTCTCCCTCAGACAGTATGACTTTCCCATAACTTGACAAATACATGGAGTTAGGGAATTTATTTAAATGCCTGTTTTTCCTCTGTGTCGTGGTTTAACCCCAGCCAACAACTCAGCCCCACAAAGCCACTCACTCACACCTCTGCTGTGGGATGGAGGAGAAAAACAGAAGGGTAAAAGCAAGAAAACTTGTGGGTTGAGATAAAGACAGTTTAATAGGTAAAGGAAAAGACGTGCACGTGTGCAGAACAAGCAATTCATTGATCCCTTCTCATGGGCAGGCAGGTGTCCAACCATCCCCAGAAAAGCAGGGCTCCGTCATGTATTACAACGACTTGGGAAGACAAACACCATCACTCTGACTGCCTCTGCCTCTTCTCTCTTCTTCCCCTAGCTCTATGTGCTGAGCATGATGCCACATGGTCTGGAAAATCCCCAGGGCTGGGGTCACCTGGAAAATCCAGTTGAGCTCAGCTCTCCTGGCTGTGTCCCCTCCCAGCTGCCCCTCACTGGTGGGGTGGGGCAAGGGGCAGGAAAGGCCCCGAGCCTGTGTAAGTTCGGCAGTGACTAAAACATCCCTGAGTTGTCAGCACTGTATCCAGCACAAATGCACAACACATAGCTCCATACCAGCTACTATGAAGAAAATTAGCTCTACCACAGCTAAAGCCAGCACACTGACAAAATATTATCCTTTTCCAGCAGCAAAGATGTACTTTTCCTGCACCTGTGCTTGATCCAGACTGTGTTTTTCACTGGTATCTTTAAATGCAGTACAGATAAGATAAAGCTACTATGTGCCTTTATTGGTAAGCATGGCACAAAACAGGCTTGAACTCTCTTGCTGTCTCTCTTTAGTCCATGAACAGATGTGTAGGTTGAAATCAGAAAATACTAGAATGGACTGATTGCCAATGCCTAAGACCATGCATATGCTGTTCCTGTCACTGGTGATCTGTAGGGTGCCACTAACCACAAGTGCCTAATCCAGGAGACCAGTTTCCAGGCAAAGCTGGCACCCACACCTCTTGTGAGGCAGCAGTCAGGTGTACTGAGTTGGCTAAATGGAGGAGAAATCTCCCTCTCTCCTTGTATCTGCTAAGTGGCAGCTGATGGAGATGGACCCCGCTTGAGGATAAGGGCACCCTACGAGCAGACCACAGCACCAGCCTGGGCTCCATAGCACACAGGACTCTTGTACAGGATAGGAAATATTGGCCAGGCACGGCTTACTTCTCTCATGCAATTTTTAAAGTTTCTCCTTAAACTAAAGGCTTTTCAAGATGCTGCTTTTACAAGTTCAGGTGATTGATGTGATAATTTCTGCTGCTCTTCTGTTGAGGATGTCCTTATAGAGAATTACTTCCATCCTCTGTAAGGTTTTTGGCTCAGCACCCAAGCAGCTTCTTCAAATACCACCCTAAAACGTCTGCTGAAAAGATGGCAGAATATTGAGTGCTTTGGTAGGAAGGTTTTGGAGAGCTGAAGCCTAAAATTCCTCTCCTCTATCAGTTTCAGGCACTCAACTCCTGCAGTGAGGGCCACAGTGCTGTAGTTGGTGTAGGTCTTTCTCTGAAAAGAGAATCACGAATTTTCCAGATATTTGGCTTATCCTGCACTGTGTTCCGGATGCTTTAGGAAGGCTTTTTAGGGCCTGAGCTTTACTTCTTAATTTCCACAAATTATTAAACTGCCAATCTTCATATTGCTGGTGAAACCCTATTAAAATGTTTCAAATTATCATTACAAATTGAATCTTTTCCCGTGTGTCTCATGTACTATGAATCCTATTTTCTTAGCATGGCAATATTTTGAGTCTAGAATTAAAGCCAGAAGGATTGGTATAGTAATTAGCTTTTGAAATAACTTTATCTGCAGTGCTTTGATGCCTTTTAATATTCGGTGAGCTAATGGCAGAGCTCTTCCTAGCAGCATTTCAGTCTCTGCATTTTTGTGATGCCATTTGAAATGGGAATTGGATTAACTGGGAAAGGGCTGGGTCCAATCATCTGCAGTAGCTGAGAAATATCTTTGGATGGTTGTGGAGGCAGATGAGCTTGCCAGGCCCCTCCCTTGGAGCAAGCTCCCTTGAGTGAGCTGTGAGAAGTTTATCTCAACCTCCCCTTGAAGAGAGACCCTTGGAAGAAGCAGACCTCATGGCTAGATCCCACCATGCTTTGGGACTCTGTAGATTCTTTGTAACCCATTGGTTTTTGCCCTTTGACACCACCCTCTGTTTTTCCCGTGTAAACCCCTGTATCTACCCCGGCCAGAGGGAGCTCCGTCCCTGGCCTCCCTTTGCAGGGCGCTGGACAATAAAGCTGTCCCTTGTGGAACTGCTCCATGAGGCTCCCGTGTCTCTCTTACCCTGAGCCAGCCGGGGTCACCTCGCAAGGCAGAGCTGAAATCACGAGCTGAAATAGCTGCAAGAGCTGGATGCCTGCTGCCACAGGCCGTTCCCTTGCTGAGGTTCCCCGGGCTGCCAGAGGAGTGCCGGAGGCCCCTAGAAAGCTGTGCCTTGTGGGACCCCTCTCTGGGAGAGCCACGGCATCCCGGGCCTGACCAAGAGACCTCACGGCTGCCCAGTGATGGTGACTATAAAGACAAGGAAAGGAGAAAGGCCAGGCTTTACCTTGCTTTCAGAGACACTGGGAGACAGCCTGGCAGGGATGCATCTCCTGTACCCTGCAACAGCAAGAGAGGAGCCCAGAACCTGCCTTTGCCTTACCTGTATGTGACCTCCCAAAGGTATGTCTCAGTGACTGGCTGCAATTCTGCACCTCCTGGGACCACCTTACTTGCATATATCACCTTTCTGCTAAGTCCTGATCTATGGCAGCCTGGACCATGTCCCATTTCCAAAACAACTTCTCAAAAATGTTCTGCTGATGTGACCTGTGTAAAATGCAGCCACAAAATCTAATCAGTGACAATAAATTTTCAAGAAAGGTTTAAACAAGCAGGACTGTGCAGGGAGGAAAGGAAGAACCACAACCACACACAAATTTTGCCCAGTGACAAACCCATCATAGCTCATAGCTAGCTGCTGGTGTTTCTGGAGGTAGGCAGACTCTAGCCCCTCTCCCTCCTTTAATTCCGGTCTTGTAATGGCTCAGGGAGGGTGGGAAACTGGTTTAGAAGTTTCACAGGCATGATGGTTGGAAAGCCCTTGTGGAGGTGTCCAGCCCATCCTTGAGAAAATGTGGGACAAAACACAGTCAGGTCCAGCAACTCTTATGTCTACCTGAATCTTGAGGATCTCCATAGATGAGGCTTCTACAACCTTTTTGGGCAGCCTCTGTTTCACTGTTCTGATGGAGAACCATGACTGATGTGCCAGGCAGTGAGGCTTGGCGTGTCCTCTCCCAGCAGCCAGGAGTTTGTGACACTGCCAGGGTGAAGGCAGGGATTACTCCATGGAGGGATTTTGCTCCTCTGGTTTGAATACAAACAGTTGGGTTTGACTACTAAACCTGCTCTGCATCACTACTGAGAGGCAACATGCTTGGAGGCAGAACTCGTGGAGGTTAGGTAGAGATAACTTCTTTTTTTTTTCCCCTGGATGTCAGTGGGAAGTAAATCTGTACTTGTGACCAATAAGGACATGAATATATCTCTAGTGCAGGTAGGTTAAGTTTTACCTCCTGCTGTGTCAGTGAAATGTCAAGAAGAGAATATGCATCATAAAGTACCACAGAGCCAAGGTAGACATGGGAGGTCTGTTAATAGTTCAAGTCCTTTTAAAATCTTTTAGGTTTCCTTTATGCAAATCAAATTAATATTGGTCATTTTAATGGCTGCTTTGGTTATGCTGTTGCTTCCTTCCTAGAGGGCTTTAAGCATCATCAGTGTGCAGCTGATAGGCTGATGTTAACTGCTAGGGAACAGATTATTAAGTGTAACAGCTCTTAGAGAAAGAATGTGAGAGAACCAAACCAAACAGAACTAAGTCAATTGGCCCCAAGAAACAGATTTCAGTAATCAAAGAAAGATAATGGTTTCTACAATGGTTTGTAGAAAAACAATCTAAAAGTAAGAAGTTCAGGAGAATTGTCAGTTCCTTGTACAAAATGATGTTGAGATACAGTTCTACCAGCATGTAGTCATACTGGAAATTGCAGCAGGAGATCAATTTGGACAATTGTAGCTCTTCAGTAAACTCATACAAGAAAGAAGTACAGAACAAATGGGCATGAGGTCAAGTGAGCAAGGATGGCTATCAAAGAACAGCATGTTCTGGAAGGAAGAAAATAAAATTCTAGACAAAAATAAATAAAAACCAGCAAACTCCACAATCTGTGGAGGCATTATTGGAAAGAGAAATATCAGAGGACACATTGGTTCACTACTCACTGCAGAACAAAAGCTAATGGCAAGCAATACCAAGGAGACAGAATGTCTTTTTTGAGTCATTTGTTACAAGATGCTTTGGTAGTGATTGAACAGCTACTCTTGCAGAAGGGAAATGGTTCAAATTCAGATTAAAAGAACAGAAAAGTGAAAGATGTTAGAAAGTACAGCAATACATAAAATATTTTTAAATTATTGGAGCCTGATTGAATTTGAAATTTGGATGCTCTCCAAGGATGCTTCAAGAAGTACATGTAAAATTTCGGAGTAGAAGTGAAGAACCAAGAAATTCCATAAAAGAAAATTGTATCTCTTGCTAAGAAGAGGTAGAAGGAGGCTCTGGTAAATGCACTTCTTTTGGCTTATTTCTGAATCTCAGAAGACGTATTGAAACAAAAACCATCCAACATTTAAGTGCTTATAAGATATCAAATATACAAGTAATAGCCACTCTTGATTTGTCATACATTAATCGTGTGTATTGATAGCTTTGGGCTGTGATTCTTATTGGCATCTCACAGATGTCATGGGATGGCTCCTGGGACTGTTGGAATGGAAGGATGCAGGCTCTTTAGGGACACCAGGCAGGGGAGAGGGGAAGGGTGTGTTACCCTCTAGGTCAATAGGCTCGGGGGAAGTGGGGCCATTTCCTGGGGAAGGACAGTGGGAGTGAGTCAGAGCTACATCCCACCCTGATGCATGGCCCAGCCTGTCCCCAGAGAGTGTGGGAAAGGTGCTTCTCTGGTAATGAGCCTGTGACCAGCTGCTCCAGGCACCTCTCCTGCCCTGCAGAGTGGGTGTTACCAAGATATCCACAAGGGATAGTGGCAGCTCTTTGATTTCTTCAACAGCTGATGGGGGAGTGACTTTGGAGGGGCCAGGGCCGTTTCCCTGCTCCAGCTTGTGCATCCATGTGTACTCCAGGGGGATCTCAGCCATGGCAGGTACCCACCATGTCCCCAGGTACCACCAGGTGGAAGGCACGGGAGGAGCTGCTTCCCCTCTCTGGTGTGGGAACGAGTAGAATCATGGTTGCAGATGGCTTGACTAGTGTGGTTCATGGTGACACTAAAGAATTAAACAAAATATAACCAGTTCAATGTGGACATAGGTGACACTGAGACAAAAGTTGTTGCAGGACGTATAGGAACTAATTCAGGTAATTGTCAAACACCATCAATAAAATGATGGAGGAAAAAATTGTTTATATGCATCCTGATCTAACAGGTCTTAACATTCTGGCCTTTCCTTTCTAGCTGATTTTTAAGAGACACACGAGGAATTTTAATCCTATCTAGAGAGTACCAAACAGTGTCCTTCAACTGATTTTAATTATCCTAACCACTGTCTGTGCTTTTCAATTTTCAGTACTCAGATGCAGGAGCAAAACCTGCTCTACAAAAAAAATCAGACTGCACAATGTGAAGATTAATTCATGGCTGCTGTCAAGGAACTTGGATATAATAAAGGAGGAATAAAGTGTTTCTTGTAAACCTAATATTAAAACATTGTTCCTTTCTGTTCTTCTGCAAAGAACATTTTAATGGGACTCTGTAGGTGAAAACTGCATTAAAAACAATTATCTCTATAATTGCTATCTTGCTGCTCTTGACCTCAGAACACACAACCCTGCACTCATTTTAAGGAAATTTATTCCTGACATAGATGCCTATGTAAATGGGGTCAAATATGTGAGACATTTAAGATCAATGGGTAAGAGGAAAGTAGAACAGTCAGAGGCTACAGGTGGGTTTTTACTTGTAGAGGAATTGTGCAGAGATTGGGCTCCCAGCATTTCTCACCCCTGCTGCTCCAAGCACTCACACAATCACTGTGTCTCTGGCACTGAACAGCCAATACTGAGGGTGTCTGATTGCAGCTGTACTCCGAACTGCTTCCAAACATGGCACTATTTACGACTGCAAATGAGTACCCAGGAGCAACTGAGGCTCACGTTTGCTCCTACAGTGGTACCTGGCACTTAGTCAAAAAAAATCCTGGGAATTGCCTTTGTGTCAGATGATGAACCTCACCCCAAATTTGCTGTGCAAGCTGAAGATTTCCAATGGGAGATATATTAAAATAACAACAGCAAAAGTTTCATCCTGCCTTTTTCCATGTGACTAGATTAATATCTATGGTAATCAGCTGCTGAATTAGGATTCAGGATTCAGGATTCTTGAAACTGTCCTGTGCTGTTGGAGAAGGGCTACCCAATACCCCTGATGGAAATCATCCAGTTGAGTTAAAATGAAAGCAGGTAGCAGGACTTCTTAGCAACCGATCCCCTTTCTGTTTTTGCACTGGAAAGCAGGGAAGTATCCTCACATTTGTTTTATTCCAATCTCTCTGGCAGGGTGGCTCTCGATGATGCTCAGACACTGCATCATCCTCTGTGCTCAGGGCTGTGTCCCTGCTGCCTGCCAGCTGCAGCGAGCTGAGGCAGAGCCAGTTCTGTGCCACCTCTCCGTGCACCCCGAGTGTGTGAGGGCAGGCATGGCTCTGGTTTGCCAGCAGCTGGAGCTGCTCCTGCCATGCCACACAACAGTGATGGGGGCTGCAGGCAGCTCAGGACAGTCCAGCACGGCGTGGCTGTTGGAAAGATGCAGCTGCTCAGATCTCTGACCTAGAGGTTGCTATTAGCTATTCCCATCACAGAGGCTACTTTTAATCAATTTAACCATTGCAACTAATTCAACAAGAGGGCCTAAAATACCTGTTAGCTGTGCCTGGCCCACGATGCTCAGCTGGGGAATCTGAGGATGAAAAGCCTTTTCCCCCATTATAAAAGTGGGTGTCAGGCACCCTGCTGCCTTAAGTGGCATAGGGAATTTCTTGCCACATCTTTTGCATAAGACACATTGTGCTTCTAGATCCTTTTTTCTGCAAGACAAACATGGAGTACTCTGAAAAATGTACCAATTTCCCTCTGCATCTGCAGAGACCCAGGAGCACCAGCCTGGGACAGTGACTGCCACATTTACCTGAATGGAACACTGAGCATCAGGCCTGGCCATGACACAAGGAGCTGAGCTGAGCTAGGGGACAGGTGAGGGTGTGCTGGATTTTTCTCAGAGGTAAGAGTATTGAATTGTCTCTAGTGTGCTGGGGCAGACAAGACTGAAGGCCCCAGGGAGAACTACAGCCTATCACACACAAGGAATCAGGGAGCACACTGGGAAAGAAGGACTCTTGGCCCCCAGTTTTGACTTAAACTGAGTGCAAGTGACTGAAAACAGCACGTGAGTCAGGGTTTATCTGTAAGTATGAAAGCTACCTGCAAGTAGATCTATACTAGTAAGTGTGTCAGCTTGACACAACACAGTTACAGCAATCTCCTCTGCATGTACCAAGAGACACTGTGAAGGAAATGATCTGCCTCTAAAGATAACCTTGTTATAAACATCTCTTTACAGGAATTGAGTCCAGACTCTTCAGATGAAAATGCCCGCTGGCTCTTCAGAAGGAGAAGATGCAATGCCTGCACTGCCTCCAGCTGAATCTCCAGCTCCCAGGCAGGAAGCAATTAGGTGGCCAAAGTTACAATTTCTGGGTCACGCTGGCAGTGAAGTTGCTCCTGGATGGTGTCAAGTGAGTTTTTTCAGTGATACAAAATGCAGATTTGAGATCAGTGGGTGTTATCAATTTTATTGGGTTGGTCTTGCCCTTAAAAAGCTCAAAAGGAACTCATTTCATCTGGTTATCTTTCAGTGCCTCTTACATTCAGAAATGGTTGTTCCTTCTCCCTGCCTGGCAGTGTATTTGTCAGAATCCTTTTCACAGGCTCCTTTATGTATTGAAATTGGTTTTAGTAGCAGGCATCTTGCCAGTTATTTTTCTACCATTTTCTTGGAAAAGGATCAGACATATTTATTGTCCTTTTATTTGTAACCATGGCAAACTATCTTATCTTCTCTGATGCTTGTATGGTAATGCTGCTGTTTTCTCCTGGAAATATGTCAAACTTCCTCCCAGTGCTTTTAGGTGTATAAACATTTTCATAGGTACCTTTCTTACTTGGAAGTTGGAGTTGAACTATACAATCTTCCCAGCAGATTTTGGGCTTTGTGTTTTGTAATGACAGGAGTTCTGTGCTTACATGATCAAGGCTGGAGATCAGTGGTTTTGTTTGGTGGATATAGAAGAGAAAGTAGGAGTAAAATTCTCCTGCCCAAGAAATGTGAACATCCCTGAGCAACGCTAAATCCCTGGGGCCTGTCTGCTGAGCAGAAAGACACTGTATTTTCTCCAGAGATGTACTAATCAAAAAGCAGAGCTTTTGGGTCCTGAAAAATGACACCAAAGCATAGCAAAACAGAGAAGCACAGGTGTGCAGAAATTGTGTGAAAGAATAAAGTCATATGAGGAAAAGATAATAAGATAAAGTGTAAATATTCTAAATGCATTGAGCCAGTAAGGACTAAAAGGAAATATATTGGAGGAATATTGCAAATTGCTGCCTCCTATATTAAACAATTATCTTCTATTAAGATCTTCAACATAGCAAATTTTCTTGCTTAGATTTTTGATCTCTCTCAATTTCAATTTATTAAGCACAACTAAATCAGTTAAGAACATCTTTAAAGATGACCTGGAAGGGAAAGAAGCACTTCTGCTCAATTACCAAGTAAGCATCTTTTTCTTAATGTCACACACCAAGGGCATAGTACTTCCTGTTGTCTTTAATATTTTTAGTTTTTCATTGTGCTTTGGGAATTTCTAATTGATTTTCACAAGGCATATGTATACTTTTTGTTGTGTGCATATATACTCAGATCATACAAGTAATTTTTCTGCAAGACTGGAGACCAAATGCGTGGATAATACAAAGAGAATGACATTTGAACAACTGAGAGAGGCAGAAATTTTTAGTCAAATTATTTTAAAAGGTTTGACTTTGTTTTCAGGGTTTATTACCTCCAGCTTCCCGCAGTGCTGTTTGCATCAACAAAACTGTGGCCACCAGGACTAGGACAGGCATCATTCCCCTGTACTTGGCACAGGTGAGGCTGCACCTTGACTCCAGAGGTCAGTTTTGAGACCATCACAAGACAGACATTGAGGTGCTGGAGCATGTTCAGAGAAGGGCAATGCAGCTGGTGAAGGCTCTGGAGCACAAGTCCTGTGCAGAGCAGTGGAGGGAGCTGGGGGTGTTTAGCCTGGAGAAAAGGAGCATCAGGGAAGACCTTGTTGTTTTCTTCAACTGCCTGAAAGGAGGCTGGGGCCAGGTGGATGTTGGTGTCTTCTCCCAGGGAACAAGTGACAGGACCAGAGAAAACGGTCTCAAGTTGTGCCCAGGAGGTTAGAGTCAATATTTGGAAAAATTTCTTCACTGAAAATATTATTAAGCACTGGAACAGGCTGCCCAGGGAAGTAGTGGAGTCAGCATATGTGAAGGTATTTAGAAGATGTGTAGATGTGGCACTTAGGGACATGGTTCAGTGATGGATTTGGCAGGCCTGGGTTAACAGTTGGACTTGACAATCTTAAAGGTCTTTTCCCATCAACAATTCTTTGATTCTGTAATATTGCTGCCTGCAGGCAGAGGTAGAGCCCAGTGAGCTGCACTATGGAGAGATCCAGCATTGTAAGCAAACACAACATCTCACTTTGCCCTGGGCCCTTCATCCCGCAGCTTAGCTCACATCTTCACACACCTGCAGGAAAGGTTCAATCCTCTTACATTATCGGGATGGTCGATTTAAGAGTCACTATTTTTAAAGTAGAATTGGAGATGAAAGAGAATGACAGAGTGTGTCTCAATAGGGATGAAAGACCCAGAGGTGTCAGAGGGCAGCTGTGGTCTGCATGTGTAAATGCCCACATCTGAGCTGCCTTCCTCTATAGTCACCAGAGAGAAACTGGCACAGCCTCTGTGAAAACTCACTTCATTCTAATGAAGCTGCCGGAAATAGTCCAGCTGAGTCACACCCTGTAAGAGCCCATTTCTCACTCTTCACAGCAAAGGCATCTCAGGGTGATGGGCTCATCTCTAGATATTTGCAACACAGACTTCTAGCATTAAGGCAGATGAATCCTTTGATTCCTTCATAGCTGGTTTCAGTTCCAACACCTCCTGCTTCTATGTGTATTTTTTCCTGTCTTCAGAAGTATTATATGACTTATAAGACAAGCTTCTTTGGGAAAGAACAAACAAAATTGATCAAAAATGACCTATGCCCTCTTGATACAGCAAATAGACTTAGATGAAATGAGACAAGATAAAAACCTGTCAATATTTGAAGGCCTTATAAATTATAATTATGGCACAGTTGTGCTAATTTGAAGCCTGTCTGCTGCTGTAGAATCCAGAAGTGGCCCCTTATTAGCAGTCATTGATTTCTACCATGCTACAGACATGCAAATTTCTTTGCCAAAGAAATTGATCTTTGGAGGGGTGCACGTCCAGAAACCTGTTGATTGCCCTGAAAACTGAGGCCACTCCTGTAAGAAACAAGGCAGGCCCCAGTGTGCCCACAGCGTGTCCCAGGTGTCTGAGCCAGGTGCTTGGAGCTCTCCCAGCAGCTCCCTTTCCCTGGTGGTTTGAGCAGAATGAACACTCAGGCTGATATTAATGATCTTGTAAAAGTGTTCATGCTCCAAATATCCCAGCGAACAATTTCTCTTTAAAGAGGTAGGCAGTAACCCAATACAGAAGACTATCCTATCATATAAGCACTCACTTGTATTTAATTTTCTTCCACTGTTTGTTGGCTTTCTTCTTCCTCAGAATGACAGACATTTTGGTGGTTCTCCATCAGCCCTGAGCTCTTTTATCCCTACACGTTGGACTGCTGGTGAGACCAGTTTGGCATGATGGGACTGAATACTGAAGCAGAGCACAAAATCTGTGGTATGTGATCCAAGGCCTTTAGCTAGCACCTTCACAGTTATTTTACTGAGAAGTGGTCTGTGCTCCTTGGTCCATTACAGTGGTAAAGACAGCTTATAGGGCTTTGAGATCCCAGAAAAGAGATTAAAACAGATTCAATCAGCAATTTAAAGGCAGGCTTGAAAGGGGAAGGAAAAGCTGTGCTGTCCATGGCTAACCACAAACATGAAAATTGTGTTCACAGTTGACTGGTGGCACAAAGGTAGGACAAGAATAGAACATTTAGTGCAACACTTGGCAAGATCCAGAACCAAAGATTACAGCCTGAAAAAAAGACTTAAGGTTAACGGAGTCCTCGCAAAAAAAGACCCATGCTTGTCAGTCAGTGGGACCCTGTTATGACAGTCTTAGGCTGCTCAATGAATCACCAGCAAAGGTATTGGCAAAAGCAGGTGCTGTTCATCAAGGCCAAGGCCTAAAGAGCATTTCTGAGATCACAGTGCAGCTCAAGGGTGGAGGTGGTTGTACCAGGACCATCCCCTCCTCCTGCATGGATGGTGCTTTTGTGAGGGACTTCACCTGCTGGGGACAGTGGGGCTCAGGCTGCAGGCAAAGTCTTGATAGCCCTTTAATAGCAGGGAGCTGCAAAGATTTATTATCTAGCCTGTAAGACCTATTTTATGTTATCAGTTTTAATTTGGACAGGGCTTGCATTATGCTATTTCACTCTATCACCCCGTTCCTGGGGGAGAAGGCTCACAGAAGTACCTGATTTATCTTTCCTCCAGCACTTACTGCTTTGTGCTTACTGCTGCATCCTCTACTGTGTCTTAGTTAAAGCCTAGTACATCCAGCCTTCTTGGTTCCTTCACACAGCAGTCCCAAGATGCTGCTAATGTGAACAAATGATATTTTGGCATTAAAGTTTTTGAGATCCAGGGCGAGGCCCAAGGTACAAGAATCTAGAAGATATGTATATATTATGATATACTATCAATTGGCTGTTTAGCCTTAAAATGGGACTCTAATGACTGGAAGCTGATCCTGGATAAATTTAAGATAGCAGGAAAACAAAGACTTTCAGCAGAGTAATTCATCAGTGAAATAGCTGGGCTGGAATTATGGAATACCCTGTGTAATTGAAGATGAGGTATCCTCTCCTGGAGGGGTGAATTGCTTGAATTTCTTTTCTGGTCTTTA
Organism: Vireo altiloquus; assembly: GCA_013396875.1. NCBI lineage: Eukaryota > Metazoa > Chordata > Aves > Passeriformes > Vireonidae > Vireo > Vireo altiloquus. The sequence goes on from VZRF01002283.1 coordinate 1,029,509, forward strand.
AATCTATGTGGGAATTCTACTTTACTGGTTTTTTGTCCCCCCTCCCCCCAGGTTTGCATACTTTGGAAATTATTTCATCTAGCTGAAAAATCAGTTATCACAGGGAAGTACTATGGTGTTGGCCATGCTGAAGGGAAGACCAGATATTTGGTATTTCCCTTGCAGACTTGTAGGGCTGGTTTTGAGTTTATGCTCTTGTCTGCAACCACCCTATTGCTCTGTTTACATTTAACCTCAGAGTGTTGCAAATCAGTTCTCTACTTCACGGCCTGGGTAAGCTAGAGCTGGTGTGTTGGATTTCAGCAACAGCAAGGGCTGCTGTAGACAGAAACGGATCAGGCAGCTTCTGTTGAAAGTCCATCTGCATGCCCAGATGCTAAAAGACATGTGACCCTGCTTCCCCGTGTGCTGCCAAACTTCAGCTGGTGCTCACCCAGGAGCCACCCAGCTCCTTGGGCAGAGAGGCAGATAAAAGCCCTGAATGGCAGAGGGTGTGTGCCTCATCTGCTCAGAGGATATGTGTTTGTCCACATCGCCTGGAGAGCTTGACGTGCTCGTGTTGGAGACGCAGGGAGGTGGAGCAGTGGGTCTGGTAGGTGCTAGGGCAGCAGAAACGCCCTTTTCCAGACTGGGGAAACGATCTGCTCCCAAACTCTCCTCTGTCCTCTGTTCCTTGGCAGTGGCTCTGGTAGGGAAGGTAACTGTGAGCTAAAAATAGGACATGACTATAAGATGATGCACAAGAGGGATACGTACAAGAAGTGAAGGCAACATGAACAGTGAAGGAAGAGAACGCCCAGAGGACAGTTTCTTTTAACAACTATCTTACTAAGAACGGAATTTGTATAGAAAAGACAAACTTCTCCCATACAGAAAGCTCTTACAGCATCACCTGAGCTTTGTCCTTGTACTTCCAAATGGAAAGGTGCCTCCCACACCAGGGAGGGCATGCCACGAAGGCACAGACCCAAATGGAAATATCAGCAGTGCTTCCTCCAGTTCTCCACTGAGGGAGAAGTGGAAAACTTCAAGGCACAGAGTAGCCAAGACATGTAAGGAATGTGATCATTTTAAGTTACATATTTAGAGCCATGTCCCATGTCTGAGCCCTGCTTTGCCTTAGCATCCACCTGCTCTCTCTGGGGATTGTTCCATCACCTTTTTCTCCTGACAGGAAGGTAAGCAGGAGGCAGGCAGTGAGTCACAGTGCTCCCCTTGCTGTTCCCAGCTCCTACAAAGAGAAGTCTGGGGGGCCTCACTGGTACCCAGAGGAGGTAAATGCAAGTCCAGGTTTAAGAGCAGAAGCTTCACAGCCTCTGTGGGTGAAAAATCAAATACAGCAGACTAAATAGATTACACTAATTAGGAGATGCAATATCCAGAGAAGAATAAGACAGTACTTTCTTTAGGGGACATTAGCTGTTGCCTGGGTGAAAAATAAAGTTTTCCCAGCTGATATGTCCTGGCTAATGTCCTTGCAGATAGGTTTTGGAATAAATTATGCAAAGTCATTAGTTCAGGTTTATAGCTGATCAGTTATCCCACATCCTCTAAGACTTTTGCTATTGAAGTTTATTCATTAAAAGAATAAGTAAAAAATATGTTTAGTAATTGAAAGGAAAACTAATGCTGTTTTCCCAGCACTTGGAAACATGAGACGCTGCCTTGCATTCAGCTAAGTGAGAGCTAAGTCTTGTCATGTAACTGTAGTTGTAGGAGGTTATGTTCTGCTCCCCTCTGGCCAGGAGGTTGCCAAGATTGCCTTCAAATTCATCTCTGTCCAATGTGATTCGTGCCATTACTGATACCAGCCAGGGTTCAGCCCCTCACTCTCAAGTCTCTCAGTGCTGCAATTGCTGACAGCTGTATCAGGACAGCAACTGCTGGTGCCAGTGACATCTGCCACCAGTTGTGCTAAAAAATGGAACAGCAGGACCTGAAAGCAGGGCAGGGTTGAGTACTAGAGCTTGGGAATGAAACAGCACTATCAGGAGTCGGGCAAAGATCTCGCTGGTGCATCCAAGCCTGTTTCACACATCTGGGCGAGTGGCAGTGCAGTGTGCTGTGAGCAGAAAACCACTGCTGAGATCTTTGGTTTGTGAGGTTTAGTCACATCACACTTGCCACAAATAAATACTACACTAAGGGACAAATTAGTGAAGGAGGTCTCTTTGCTGACTGAAATCCAAATGACTTTTATGTTGCCATTCGCGCTCTTCCAAATATTACAAAACCAGTCTTGACCCTAGCAAATCATCCCTGTGGGTGAAGAGTGGAAGGATGCTGCTGGCAGTCCCACTGCTGGGCAGTTAAAATGCTAAGCTCTCCTTTCCCCTCTCCTGCTGCCCAAACTGCTGGGCTGCAGGCCTGGTAGAGCCCCCAGACCCCTGGCCACACCAGCTGCCCTGGCAGTGCAAGGCCCCTCCAGGCTGGGGGTGCCTCCTCACCACGGCACCGAAGACACATCCCCAGCCCGAGCCACCTGCCCCCAGCCACATGGCCCTGATGCATATTTCTGTTTACAGAAACAATGTACCTTCCCCTTTGATCTCTGTTTTTCCTTGTGCAGAATCTTCCCAATTAGAGATAGTTTTTTGGCTGTTTAGTGTTGCAGTGGGGAGCCTGCAACCTTCTCTGGTAGACAGTTTTGCCCGTGGGAAGAATCAGAAGACGATATTCTTGATGGATGTTCATAGATTTACTTTATTTCACCCAGCCGCCTCATGGCTGGGGGCCTGGACCAGACTGCCCCCCTTCCGCCAAAACCCCAGAGTTTCCCGGGCCGGGGGACATGGACAGCCAATAGGGTACAGAGCCTGGGGACATGTGACCAGAGAGCAGGGGTCTGGGGAACCCCGTGTAAGCCATGCTTCCCACCCAGGGCCCATCCCCCCAGGGGTGCCCCAACAGTTTAGTAGATCAGTCCCAAGTTTATGTATTAAAATTTTCTTCAGCCTGTTTATTCTGCATCCATGCATTTAATGAGCAATTGTGCTTAAGGGTAGCCTGTGTTTTTATTATCTACTTAATCAGATGAAAGAAGGCTCTTTTGTCTTTTTTTTATTTATTCTTAATTAAGAAAATGCTGAGACTTGTTCCATAAGAGCAGTGCAGCCTTGTACCTCCTAGGCAGGAGCAAGCAATGCTGCCAGGGGAAATATTATGTACACAATCTTCCTTTTAGAGCTGGTTATAAAAAAGTAATGGCACTGACATGATCAATTTGATAAAAACCAACTGCTGACTTACTGAACCCTCTGCCAAACGTGGACAACTGAAAATGCACTTATTAGAACAGCTTACCCCTATTTATTTTTATAGATAAATATATAAAGTTTATATATTTAAACTAACATATGTAATCAATACATGAACACTTCTTTTCTTTGAGCTTAGTATTGATTCCAGCAAAGCACGATTTTGCTGAAAGATAGAAAAATATAATAAAATATATGACATTTTAAATCCCCTAGAACAGTTCTCTGCTCTTCCCAAGCCGCCTGCTTCCCAGCTGGGTGTCTCCTGCCCTTGCAGGAGGAACACATACCTAGCTGGAAACAAGGCTGCAGGGGAAGGACCCAACGCTACAGCAGCTTCCCTACCGTTGGTTTTAGATCAGTGACAACTCATCAGTTTTATCCCATTAATATTCTCTTCACAGCTTTGCTGTTCCTTTTGGGAGCCAGTGTTGTTCTCAGCTCCTTCCCTTGTACTGTAAGGAATTTGACGCTAATATTTCCACAATACCTCCTTCAGGGATCTCCTTGTGGCCACTTGCTCTTCCACAGGCTGGAGTTACTGGGCTATGGCCTCTCCAGTGCTGTCCAGCAGTGTCACCAGTGCTGTTGTGCCCAATGGTGACAGTGGTGGCAGGGCTGCACACCCCTCCTGTGCTGTGCCTGTTCCTCTACCCATTTCCCACACCCCTGCCACGGTGCCCACTGCCAGCACTCTGACCACACATACCCCAGCCACCAGCCCAGCACTGCTCCAGCAGCCGACCCACTGCCTGTGGGGCTGCCCTCTGGTCTGGGAGAGATGCGATTGGGTAAGAAGTAATTGGGTCCCTTTAGCAGCGTGACTGTGTTTGCAAATCCCCTTGTCCTCTCTAAGCCCAAAATGAATGCTCATGCACGCACAGGTGCCAGCACCTCTGCTCTGTCCTTCTTTGACTAGAGCCCATGACAATAGACGAAAACCTCCAAGACAACCTTTTCTTACAACACAGCCAACACTTGACTTGAAAGAGATTTTCATCAGCTTCACAGAGCACTATCATGGCATTACTTGAAGTGCCAAATGCTTGAATTTAAGCCTGGAGACTTCCTTGGAGAGGCTCGTTGCAGACCAGGGCACTCTGTGCAATCACTCCTGGATCCTCCAGTGATAATTGGTCATCAGTTGAGGCTGCTAGCTCTGCAGAGAGCTGCATCCTAGGACAGCCTGTACAAGGACAGACTTCCAGCAGAGAACCCAAGGAAGGAGGCTCAGCACGAGACAGTTTCTCATGGTTATCTTTACTGTATGATCTCTTAATTGAAAGCACCTGTTTGGCAAATGCCTTCATTTTGTGTTGGTTTTGTTGTTTTTTTTCTCAGTTTCTTGTGAGGGCAAATGCCAGCCTGGTGATTTCTGACAGCAGGTAAAATCTACCCTGTTGAATTTTACCCATTTCATATCTTTGATCTTTGTGAAATTTGCCTCCCACTCTTTGATGCAACAGGACAGGGGGTTATTCTTGCTTTTCATGTCAACTCCTACCAGCAGGAAGGAGGGAAGCTCGGGAAATGGTGATTTCATTGCAAGAAAGTGCTTCCAAAGACCATCAAAGCTATGATTCTACCTACATTTTGCTCAGGTGTTGCTTAGGTTTAACTGAAGGTTTGTCAGCAGCTACACAGGTGTAAATGAGAAATATCTTCATGCCTGACTCATCCAATACTCCCCCACACATCCCACTGGGCAAGAGCTCCTGTTCCGCTGCTGCAGCATGGATTCCTTGCTCTCAGGCGGGGGCTGAGAGGTTAGAGACCCCTCTCAGGAGTGGGTTTAAAACAAAAATCTGTGAGGTCACAACTTATGCCCTCTTATCTCCCAGGCTGCCTGTGCCCCCTGCCAGAGCAAGACCTGTCCTGTCTCCCTGTCTAGGGGGGCTCTCCTGCCACCTGGACCACATGTCTCCAGACATCAACTCCTCTGCCTCTGCCAGATGGAAATACTGGAGGAAACAAATGTGTTCCCAAAAATAGTGCCTCCCTTTGTGGCTTTGAACAGCCATGTGTCACTCACACTCCTGCTGAGTCTGACTTTAGGTACAGTTGGCTGCTCTGGGTAAAGAGGGCTATTACTTCGTCCCAGAACAGATTGTCCAGATGATGGACATACAAAATGAATCAATCTTTAAAAAAGCCCTAAACCCCAGGAGAAGGGCTATTGAACCAACCCTCGGGACCAGGGCAGAGGCAGCGAAAGGCACCAGATTACAGTCCTGGAGGAGGTCACTGCCAGCCCTGCTCCCCTTGTCCAGGGTCCACCCAGACCCCACTGGGTCTTGCTCCCTCAGGCACCTGCATGTGGGGCTCAGGACGTGATGAAACAGGGGTGGCTGTCGCTGCAACCTTCTCACACTCCAGCCCTGCATGCAGCAGAAGGTTCTGGATAAGCCATGAGGGTGGAGGGATGGAAAGCACAGCAGTAGGAAGAAAGGGAGCAGAGAGAGATGCTCCTGTTCTGAGTGTTTGCTAAAGCTCGGATTTGAGTCCAAACACAGCACACAAACTTAAACAGGTGAGAGAGTTTTCAAATCATGCAGGGACTTTTCACTTCTTCTCAATTCTTGTGACATCTGCCTGGGCACAGGCACAAGCCAGCAGGGAAGGCAAAGCAGTGCATGGCCAAACTCCTGCACTCCAACTCCTAATGAAATTCATGCAAATTTTAGAAAGCGATTGAGATATCTGGAGCTTCCTCCACCTGTCACTGGCTTATTTCTAACAGATGCCATAATGAGGCACCTGGAGGACAGGATCATTTAGTTTTCTTTACAGTAATCACAATTTAGATGGTCCGTAATGTAATAAGAGTGAGAAGGGAACAGCAACCAGAAGAGCTTGCTGGCTTCTCAGGCCTGATGAGCTGCAGCACAGTGGGCCCTGTCCTGCCCTGTCAGCAATACAGCTTTGCTGCCCTATCTTGCAATAAAATCTGGTTGCTGCCATCCTTGGGGGTTGAGTATGCTGGCCAAGGCACAACTTCCCAGCAGCCAGGTGTGCTGGCTGCCCTGATGCACCTCTTACAGCACCCAGCAGTTCAGCACACAGCAAAACCCAGCAGCTTCTGGAGAGAAAAGCACATATCTCACCTCCTACCAACTCAGCTGGGCCTCTGGTCACCCAGAAATGTTCCCAGTGCAGCCAGAGCACCCAGCAGTGCTGAAGCCAGAGTACAGCTGGAACAGCAGAGCTCTGCCTTTGTCTCAGAAACCTTACACAGAGACCACCCAGAGAGCTTGGTGTACCTGCTTATGTATTTTAAACACAGATTTGCCTCAGCTATTTCTGCAAAACAAACAAAGCCCCCGCTGCCCTGGGCTGGCCAGTGAGCACTCCTTGGGCTCCCTTTGCATCCAGGCAGGGCTGGTGCTCCTCACCTGGGCAGGAACTGCAGCAGCACATGTCTAATATGCAGCACAGAGCTCAGCCAAGCTGCACCCTTGCAGACTCCTGCTCTCAAGAGCAAAAAGTCCCTTTTGCTTATAAAAAAGTCTCCCTGGTGCCAGTAGGTGTTTTTCCCCTTGCTTCCCAAAGCCCTCTGGATTCACTGCTGCTCCAGGCTGGCCTTACAGGGAATTTTCCATGAGAAAACTCATGGAAACAAAGATCCTAAATGGTTGGCTTGTACCTTATTTGCTATGATGCTCCTGGGAGTATTCTCAGAGCTGAGCACTGTTCTGCCCTTCCTGAAGCAGAGCCATTTGGCTGCCCGGGGCCCCGGCTGCAGAGCCCAGCTGGCATGGCAGGGAAATGCTGCTCCTAAGTTGCCATCCAACTTCTGGGACACGCTGGCTCTGATGGATGCAGCACCGTGCTGGCTGGCTGGTGTCCCAGCTCGTTTAGCACTTTGGGATCTATCCCTGCCTGAGCAGCATCTGGCTCTGCAAATGCAGCCATCACTGTGGGGAGACCATGGGCAGAGGGACTCCTGCCCCGTGCTCTGGAACTCCTGTGGCACCAAGAACTCAACATTCGATTCGTGTGTCCCTTTCCATCAATCCAAATCAATGAGGGGTCTCTCCACCTGGCCTGGGGTGAAGGTGAATGCCCACATGGAGCTGGGTGGAAGGGGCTCCCTTCCATGGTACTGGCTTGAGGATGGCATAGAAGGCAGGGACAAGGAGGGCAGCACCTACCCACAAATACAACAATACTTTAAACATCCTCTTTTTCCTATTGCAGTCTAACAGGTTTTAAACAAAGCAACATGTCAGTTGGTTTTGCCATTGTGGAAAAGAGATTTTGCAAGTCTGGTACTTCGTTGCAATGACAGGTATTGCAATGACAGATCTATTGATAATGACACAGCGCACACATGAACGAGCATTTAGAATCCTTCTGTACTGTGAAATACCCAACAGTACCAGAAAAGAACCCTCACTAATACTGTGGGTGTCTGCTAAAATGCATTTCTTTTCTTGCTAATTCTTTCAGGGCAGTGGGAAATGTTGCAGTGCAGCTGACAGCATCTCTCCAATAATGAAATGCTGCGATTCAGTGGGTTTTCACACTCACAGTGGCATCACCTTCTTCCTTTCTGTATTCTTCCAAGAGGCTTAGCAAGATGAGAAAAGCTACTTCAGAAGCAACTGTGGTGTGTCTGCCGCTGAGGTGTGGGTTTGGGATTTTATACATTGTAAAACCTCTTCCTATGCTGGAGGGCACTTAGCAACAGGTAAATAGCCAATTTCGTTAGCAGATGTGACTTCTCCATAGTGCCAGTTCTACTGATTGAATCACTGAGTAAAATGCTAAAAAGCAGTTTTATTTTAGGCTTTTTGTAGGGCTACCACAGTGGCATTTACTGAGATTTGTATAGGTCTGAGTTACAGAAAAGGAGACAAGTTCTGAGGAGGTCTAGATAGAAGAAAAAGAGGATGACTCGTTTAAAACCAGCAGAGCTTTTGTTATCAAATACTCGTCATGGTTACAACAAAAGAGTGAGTGTCTGCAGCTCCAACTGGAGGAGCAAACCATGAGCTCACCAGAAGATCAGTGGGGGAGAGCATTTACAGCTTACATCGTAAAGTGATTTCCTCTCCACACCAAGGAGGCATTTATTTCTGAATCTTAACGTGAACATGCAAAGCACAGATTTAAGGGCATCTGATAATGCTAATCTAATGATAGCTTTATTCCAATATTCCTTAAAGATTCTTCAATTCTTTTATGCAGAGATGTAATTGTCTGAGTGAGTGAATCAGAGATATGAAGCAAATACCAGTTCTTGTTACTGAAGAAACTGTATGCTTCGGTACAGCCTAGTGCTATGAATCTCAAGGACCCAACAGCACACTCTGTGTTGTTCCCTTTAAAGGAATTATAGGGAGTATTTCTGGGTTTTGCTGGGTTTTGGTTGGTAACAACAGCTGAGCGAGTACATCAAACCAAGGTGTCATGACTGTAGAATTGACTGTAGTTAATTGTCATTGGGACAATTTTACTGCCATTTCAACACCTTGTTGCAAAACCTCAGGTGTACAGAAGATGGGAACCCCCATCTTGCTGTCTATTTACGCCAATTTGCTTGGCATATCCTGCTCCTCACCTGACCTTCACCACAATGAGACTTTTCCCTGCTTGGTCACACACAGGCTGGTCATCTCATCTACTGACTGAATGCAAGTCTCTCTTCCCCAGCACCTTGATTCCATTACTTTGGAAACAGATGACTGGAAGCACACGTATTTCAGACAAGATCACACCAGGGCCTTCTTCAGCCCTCCTGGTGCCTTCCTAATCACCTACCCACTCCAGTCCTCCTCTCCCTCTGTATTATCCTTGCTTCTATCTTAATTAGGCCACCTACCTTAGCAGGACTGACAAAGGGAGCTTTAGGGGGATATTAAACTCTTTAATGTATTATTTCCCTGTTCAGAGGGAGGCTGCACAATTTGGCCATTCCTAGCAACTGTCCAGAGTTTTCTAAACAATTTCTAAGACAAGGATGATGTCATTTCCCTGAGATGCACTAGAAGGGGCCTCCAGACACTTTGGGAGGTTTGTCTGTCTGCCCAGGTAAGCCAGTCTTGCTGCCAAAGATGGAAACCTCACCCATCGCTGCTGGCCTTTGAGAGCAGCTCATTGCAGCATGCCTTGCACAGACACAGTCACCATACTCCTTCTGCTAATCTGCATGCGAAACATGCCCAAATCCTTGAATTTTTTCCTCACAGGTTAAAAACCGTCTGCTTTTTTCTCTCCTGGACTCTTTCAAAATTGTGTGTGTTGTCCCTAAAGTGTGGTCCTGTCGACCAGACACAGTGCCAAGCTCAGGCTTCAGCACAGTTTGGCGCCTGGAGCAATGATTATCGACCTTGCCATACAAACACAACTGTTGTCAGCATCTTCCACGGTGATCTTTGCTTCTTATGCAGCAGTATCACAATTTGATTCATATTCTGTTTGCAGCCCAGCTGTAATCCGCAGATTATTAAGTCCCAGACTGCTGCTTATATATATAATACTAAAGGTATTTTTTATTTTTGTGTTTAATTCCCTCCCAAATGTAGTATTTTCCACTTTTTCCCCCCTCCAATTCATCAAAACCATTTTAAAATTTATTCAGGCCTCCCAACCTGCAATCCTGGTGAACTGATACTTTTATTCACTTTATAAATGTAGCCTCTAACTCTTTTGTTTACTGCATTAATAACAATATTTGCCAGAAACAGCCATGAGAGACTTGTGCTGGACTCTCCTCCTTTCCACCAGATTTGACTACCTACTGATATTTTCCATTCCCTCCTGCTCACAGAAAGCCATCCACCGAGGCTGCCTGGTCACTCCTGTACTTTCAGGGCCTTTCTGCCTGCAACAGTGGAAGTATTTGATCTTCTCCACGGTCTGCAGTAGTCTTTTGCTCATGGAAGAGAAACAATTTGCTTCTCCTTGAATTCCCTCTGGCTGGTGATTGTGTCCTGATGGCCCACTCAATTTAAAACACAGCATTCAGCGCTAATCACTTTGCACATCCAGTCAATTGCTTTGATTTCGTGATCAGCCTGAAGCAAAGCAAACCACAGAACAGCCTGTAGCACAGGGACACACAAGCCACTCAGCCATTATGGCAATCTTGCTCTTCTCAAGGCTGGGCAGAAGTTTTGCAGAAACAGAGCAATGCAGAAGTGATGGAATTGCTCAGTGCACAGCCATGGCCCGCTGTGGCTTGGGAAGGTTCTCCCACCACCTGTGGCACACACTGCCCCAGGATGCACGCTGGGTGATTGCTGGACAAGTGTCTCACAGCACTTGGACACCTTCTGCAGGATGAGGTATCTGTAAGAACACTCAAGTCGCTTCAAGGCCTTCGACAGCTGGCAAAATAAAATCATCGAATAAAAATTCCAGTGATGAAATTCATTATTGTCAAGTGTTTGGCTGTAGGCATATGCTCCAAACTGAAGTACTCCACACCCTTCCTTTAGATGGCCAACTCGAAAATACCAGTAATCTACAGTCACTGGCACTCTCATGGCAATGCATAATGCTGGCTGGAAAGAAAACCTGAAACCATACCCTACCTACTCAGTGGCAAAGAAGCAAAAACCCACCATGAAGAGCTGCAGAAAATGTGTATGAGTGCTATAAGCCAGTTTAGAAGTGGGACATTCCACATGAAAGCAGTATGAAACAGCAACCTTACAATGGGAATGGGCAGAGTCTCTCCTGGAAACATTTCTGCTGTGAGGACATCCACATTCTTCACACATTCATTCAGTAGGCCATGTCCTGGTCTCATGCATTACTCTCGCTCTGATAGTCCATTCAGACAGTCAGAGACACCTCTGGTAGGGAGGCCAACCCCATAGAAACCTTCCCTGATCATCTGCCCAAATTGTTCTGCCAGTCCTCATTGCCCCAACAGTCCTCTGAGAGTATTTCCAGGTGATCCACGTGATATCTGAACTCTCAAAACCGGATTTGGTGATGAGCCAAGGCCTTAATTATTTTGAGGACAAGTGGACGGATTACCGCAGGTGGCCACTATTCAACACTTATGATTCCTCCCCCTCAACATTGGTTTTGTGATCTAATTTAATCTCAGACAGTTTTAAAAAATGGCTGCACAGACAAAAGATGCACTAACCATGCAGCAGGGTTTTGCTATTCCAGTACTCTTACCTATTTGCCCCAATTGAATTTGCTCCTCTTTCTGGTCATTTTTCTAATTCATAAAAATAATTTCAAGTTTTAATACCATTTTTGGAAGTGAATAAACTATCTCCAGTTAATATAATCCAATAATTTAATAACAAATTTTTATATATAGCTTCATCAATTGAAATGACTGAATAATACCAACAGCAAGACAGGTACCTATGGAACAGCAATTGTGCTGTTTCTCAAGTTTGATGATGGAAGACTGATAGCATTTTTCTGAACAATCTAACCAGCTTCATAGTACTTCACAACACTTCAAATGAGGCTGATCTCTTCTGCTTTGCTTTTAAAATGTTGTGTTAAAGCACCTGTTTCTCTTTTTTAATCTGAAGCTCATTATATTGCTTTTTAAGAAAATTATTTCAAAACTGTGTATTAGTAGCAAATTTTTATTGGTAGAGGTAAACCTTAGTCTACATTTATTTATTTTTAATTGACAATTTAATTCAATGACTATCCCTCTTCTGTGAACCTTGAAGGAAAAAAGCATTGGGTATTTAGGTTATCCCTAATGAGCTAAATGCTCATCCTTTTGTTAAATAATTGATACAACTTCCCTTTCTAGTAGAGGTTTCATTAGGCTTTAGAAGTCATAAATTTTTTTGTGTTTTTCTGTACTTTTTCACACATATCTTGCTTTTACATTTATACATAGTTACATATTCTTTCTATTCTTGTTGATTTTTCTTTTTAAAAAATTTCTGGTACAGTTATAATGGCCTCTTTACTGCTCCCAGGTTTCCCACTGCATTGGTGTAACTTGTCACTATGTGTCCGTTTATTAGTTCTCAAAGGTAATAAATACTTTACCACTGTTTCAGCCATTTCATAAAGCATCCTGGAGTGATTTCGGCTGTTCCTACTTAGGTGAGAATTTCCATCTTTATAAAATGCAACTTTTCTGAGACTACCACCTTCCTCTTCATCTCCTTCAGACACCTCCCTGCGGCATCACAGAACAAACTTTTTTTGTAGACAACTGAGAGGATTTGAAGTCCATATAAATTCTACTGTATAGCTTTCCATCTTTGCCTAAAATTACAAAATTCCATTTTGTAACCAAATCAAACCAGTTTCTTCTTCCAGATTAGCAAACAATTCCTTACCAGTCTGAATCAAACCTCAGAGTCACGCTTGATTTAGACTCCATGAGCAAGTCTCCCCTCTCATTCGTAAGAACATTTGTGCAGTCTGCCCCACCAGAAAATTTTCTGCATGTACTACAAAGAAAATACCTATTCCAAGATCGATTCCAGTGGAAGAGAACTTTTGTCAAGGCCAACAGCTTCTCTCAGGACAACTCATTTGTCACATAGCCTGTCACATTTTACCTTTCATAAACAAATACTCTCTTGCCACTCTTCAGGCATGGCAAATTAGCAAGTTTTGATAGCAGCTAGCACTGCTCGGGAAGGAAAAAGAATTTTGTGTTCCATTATTCTTGAGAATAAAACCAGGAGTAAAAATAGCTGTATGTGATCTTTTGGAGAAATTCAAGCTCTGAGGATTAACTTTCATCCCAAAACTGGAATGAGAGCTAATATGTGAGTTTACATAATGATTCTCACACATTACAGAATCAAAATGTCAAGCATATAGACAGGGAATCTCACAGGTCTTTTCCCACGAGAATTGTCAGTCCACTTATCACAAATATTGCTTTCCATTAAATACATTATATTTAGAACCCAATACCAAAGAGATGAAAAAAACCCCAACAGTGTGGAATAGAATATGCTGGTACTGAGGACGAATAGACAAAATAACTTCAATGAAGTAATATCTATCTTTAAAAGTTCTTTCACTTGTAAAATGAACTGCTAAATTAGTTTTGAGATTACTCTTTGAACTAATAGAAGGTGCTAGCTCAATGAGAGCTAAGAAATTACTCTCAATGGAGTAAGTTTGTTTTCTGGCCGTCTAGTGATATGTTAAATACATGGCCCACTGGGAACCAATACAAATATCAGCATAAAGATTTGTGTAATCAAATGAAACAACAGAAAAAATAGTTTAACTTCAGTTTTTTTCAACAGTGCCAACAGTGTCGGTGCAAAAAATAAATGCAGAAGACGAAAGGAGAACACCACCAGCATTCAGCAGATTTAAACTTAGTCTTTATGATGCACTTTCATCAAAATTTGCAGTTGCCAAGTATCAAATTTCACTCATGCAACATCAATCCACTAAGAAATACATATTTTGGTGAGAAAATTAAAGTCCATATTTATGTAAAAACTGTTTTGAAACAAAAATAAAACAAGATTTTTCTTTTACAAAAAAATTATTTTTCTTTTTTGCTAACAGAGTAATTATTTGGAAAACATAATTTCCCACATGAAATAGTTAAAGGAAGTTAAATATATTTAAAAATGGAAGATTCTGTGTTTCATAGTTATATGCCATTAATATTGAAGATATGCTTTCTGGCAAAAAACTTCTCATGCTTAAAAAATGCACCTTAGTTTTATTCTGTACATTACAACATACAGTAGTAAGAAACAGAATTAGTAAACAGGTTATATGCAAAGAAAAAAGTTACATATACAAGACAGTTACAACTGTGACACAAAAAAATTTAAAATGTTCAGTTTAAACAGTATTTGAAGGCAATTCACAATCATTTCAGGAGTTTTGTGAAATTTAAGGCCATTAGTTCTAAATAAAATATATCTGACACAAACTCACAAAACTGTGTATTTTGTACAAAATATACATGCAAAACCATTTTATAATTAGATACGAACAGGCATATAATAAAATTTTTGGGTAGTTCCGTACACAAAATTGTGCACAAAGCAACATAGTTGAGCAATTTTTAAACCAGTTAATTAACTTTATTATTCATGCACCCTGAATGGAAATGTGATTAAATGACAATATTAAAACCAAATATTAAGAGTCAGCATCCCTTTGAATGGGCAATCTAGACAAAAAAAAAAAAGTAAATATTTTAAATTTTTAAAGTTTAAAATGGTCCATTATAAAACATCTGCTGTAATCACTTCAAAAGACATTTCTGATGCAAAATTTCTAGTGCTTTAAGGAATGCATGATATGATTTAATGAGCTCAGTGAGTCAACTATAATACTCTGATAGCTCTGGATTGAGGTAATTTTCTTTAATTAATTATATCAAGTAACTATTCTAATTTGTTTCAGTAGTTAGTTTTAAAAACTGTCAACTTAGATAAACTTAGAAATTGGAGAATCTCTGAAAAAATACACATACCTCCCCCTCTGAGTCTGGAGTTAGTTATAAGTCATATGCAATAATGTTATTCACATTTAGGAGTTGAAATTCTCAATACGTGAGATGAATGGAGTACTGAGCACTGATTGAAGCACTTCAGTTACTTGAAAACACATAGATATATTTGTCCTTTTCTTAGCTTTCATTTATTTGTATTTGTCTGGAAAAACATTCAAAGAGATATTGCTTCTCTTGTTATCTTGTGACAAACTATTGCAAGCTAGAAGACATGTGAGTCAATATTCCAAACTTTTTTCTTAAGAATAGTTATAAAAGTACTGAAATTTAAAAATAGTAACATGTAAACATTGATACAGAGTATAGCATTCCTATACATTTATATACACACAGTATTCAGAGAGGACCCAATCTTCTGAGTTGAAAACCTGACTTGTGCTTTCCCCCTCCAATAAATACATCAAAAAAATAGGGTGTTTGGATTAAAAAAAAAAGTCTCAGAACATCAACATTTTGCTCCTAGCATTTAAATGCTTTCCAGTTGCTTATGCAACTATAGGAGAATTTTGGTATGTGAAGAGAACTTTTCTAGCTCCAAAAAGTTATCAGAAGCTACTGCTGCATCCAGAGATTTGTGGTAAATGCTAAGCACTTCAGAGCAGTCATATCTGAGTCTGCAGCACGTGAATCGGGGGTGTGTAGGGTGGTGGTGCAGGTGATGGCTTTATTCCCCTGACTCTCATGTAGGACAGAAACTGCTCTGGGATTTCAGCTAAAACATCTTTAGCAAGTCTTGCCATGCTTAACACGTGGTTTCCACTTCTGTCAATGTAATCTCGGAATGGCACAAACTATGAAACAAAAGAGATGTTCACTCAGGTCATTATGCAGACACAGAATACATCTTATGACATAAAAATAAGAAAGTTTAACCTAGGGAGTTAGAGTACATGAATACGTTACCTTACACATTTTTAATGTACATATATGTACATTGTGATTTATGTAATACATTTTATAAATACATATTGTATCTCAATTTTTATAGATCTGTCTTCTAATAGAAATAGTGTCATGCTGTCACTTGGGTGAACTCCTTCACAAAATCCATGGCTAGCTCAGATTGCTGACGATATTCTTCATTGATATATTCAGGCTGTCCCTCAACCCTTTCCATACAAGAAGGTAATTTTGTCTCAGAAAGCTGTTCTTAGCTTACATTCCCTGCTGGGAATTCCCTGGGGCCACCCAACAGACTGCCTCCACTTCAGCACTTGGTGAATAGTGTTTGACCCCTGAACTGAACAAAACAGAGAGCATGACTGGAGTTTTGACCATTTTGCATTATACCTAGTAGAACTGTGAACAAGCTGAACACTTTTAATATGATACTAACAGATGCATAACGAAGCTAAGCAAAAAAGATGGGATCAAAGAAGAACTTGTTATATGATACCCAGATGTTCAACACCTAAACCAGCTACCTGCCCAGCTCCAGCTTGGATTTCATAATACTTCATCAGATGCTTGTGCTACTGGCATAGAAAAAAGACACAATCCAGCCTCTTTGATTTTTTTTCCTTATGTAAAAAATACCTGCAGTCTGAGTTAAGGAACAAAATGTGCCCCATCCTAAAGAGATCACCTTACCCATTAGTCTGCAGACATGAAATCTCAGACCACTGTTCTGTAGCAAAGTGGGTCTATTTCACAGTGTAATTGTTGAAATGCAATTATACAACATCGATGGCCTGATTTAGCTCCTCCTCACCTCTTCTCACACTGCAGAGATGTCAGAGGAGCTGGAGGAACTATGGACAGGTAAGCAAACCTAGAGATGTACAAGGACAGCCAACACGGAGAAGTAGAGATGGCAGAGGAGTAGAATGAAAGGTATAAGAGAAACCAAAGGGAGACTGATGGAATGTCAAGTGCTTTTTCTATAATTTAAGAGTTTAATCAAAAAGGCTAATATGCAAAAATTCTCAAGAGAAACAACAGGTGCAACACTACAAGTAAGTATTCTCATACAAAGTCTTAAACAGCAAAAGGATAACAAAGGAGTAGAAATTAAACAAAACTGAGGAAGAAATGGTACATATGTAACACAGAGTCCCTACAATATGTGTATGTACTAGTGAGGAGGAAACTGTGAAGAACATGCCTTTACACTAGTTGCAGCCACCAGTAAATATAACACATACAGTGACTCACTTAACAGACAAACTTTTCCTGTATGAGTTTAATCAAAATATTTGACAATATTGTTAGAATAGGTAATTTTGCTAGTTAATTTCAATTACCCTAATACACCCAAAAAATACATTTTTTATATTTGAGAAGTTAGTTTTATAAAGGCATATCAGTTTTAGCCTGCCAGATACAAATTAAAGGTCAAACCCAACTTAGAGGGTTTGACACAATTGCTTTTATTTAGTTACTTAATCAGTCTATAAAGTAAATATTTGTTAGTATTGAGACTGCAAAAGAGCCCAAAATAATACTGCCTTCAGGTAATTCAATATGTCAATAGGGCAACGTTCTGATTAAAATATATTAATTTTAATATGTGATTCTGATACACAATGAATTCCAAAGAAATACAAAAGGGTATTCATTGCTTTTTTAAAATTTATTTTTCAGCAAAATTTAGTACTTCTCTGATGCAAAGCATTTTCACAAATCTTGTTTATAACATGTTAGAACTCTATTCATTTATGCTCTTTGAAGCTTTTAGGGCTGCTGTTGTTTACAGAAATAAAGTTGCTTATATTTAAATGCATTGAAACATAAGTGTAATACATGCCAGAGTTACCCAAATTAGCTTTAAAAAATCTGACATGGCACACAGAGTTTTGCAGAAATACAGCTTGGGATGCACCCCACATACTGCTCTGTTGAAAGCACTGACATCTAGAACCACAGGTTACAGACAGCTCCTCTCCTGCCCAATATGGACACCAAGGAACACTGCAAGGCTTTGACAAAATGAGAAACAATTTCTTATCTCCTTTTCAGATGTCCTACATCATCCCTACTTTTATAATTATCTTTCTGACAAGAGTGACTAAAGAAACCAGTATGTTTTACTTGTCCAAGAGTTTTGGTATCTCACTTTCCTATCAGTTAATATCTCTGTATGTTGCAAGAATGAAGAAAGTATCTTTTTCAACTATTGGAATTCAGGAATCCATGACTGTCTTTAATGCATATTCATAAAGAGTATGAGGATAATTTAACTTCTGTCATCTTATGCTCATTTCTGATCCCCATTTAGAAAAAAAACAGAGAGGGAATTTTAATGTAGTGTGCAAGACAACTGAAGAAGACTGAAAAAAAATCTGATCATTTTCATTTCCATATATTTATGTAGCTTTCTTTATTTTTGTATTCTAATGATAGAAAACTATAAAATCAGCTGTGAAATACATGTTTTGAACACTTCCTTTGATTGAAATACTACAGCCACTAGCAGTTATCAGTCAATCCTTAAACATTCACGTGTAATTATATGTAACGTTAACCATTTTGAAAAGTTTTAGTTCCTCCAGATACAAATGGAAACAAATATACATGTCCCAAAGTTCATCATCTGCAATCTGACCTTAATTATCATGCAGTATGAGCTATTCATATAGCTCAGTTATTCTCTCTCTCTATATATTCTACTAAATAACAATAAAAAAATCCAACCCGTCTTGAAAAGAAGTGAAAAAAAGTAAGAGGAAAAATAAGTGAACGCTATCAAGTTTGACAAATAGAAGGAATAAAGGAAGAAGAAGAAATGGCAGATCTCAGGTGAGGTTTGAATCTAAGGATGCCTGTCAGTGTTTAGGGGCATTTGGACAATGCCCTTATTAACATGCTTTAACTTTTAGTCAGCCCTGTACTTAAGCGGCCAGGCAGTTGCACTAAATGTCTGTTGTAGGTCCCTTCCAATTTAAATACTCTATTTTAGAAATATATTCAGCCACTACCAGGAAAATATGCCTTCCATAAAAGATTGGCTTTTAGACAAATACTGTTTTTTCTAGAAACATTATGTTTCTCCAAATTTTCAGTAGCTAACTCTTCTCCCATGGCTGTATTACACTAAGACTTTCTACAGTGTCCTGGCAGTTAGGGTCATTTCCTAACAAACGCAGATCCACTACTATGTGTTATAAAAAGGCTTAGAGGTATCACAGAGAGTTTCTGAGCTTGTTATAAAAACTTCAAGATAAAGTATGTCAGTGCGAAGGTAAAATGAAGGTAGGAATATAGATAGAAATGAGAATTCAAAGCAAAGAGGAACAGTAAA
This sequence comes from Vireo altiloquus, assembly GCA_013396875.1. Classification (NCBI taxonomy): domain Eukaryota; kingdom Metazoa; phylum Chordata; class Aves; order Passeriformes; family Vireonidae; genus Vireo; species Vireo altiloquus. The sequence continues at coordinate 1,048,455 of VZRF01002283.1, forward strand.
ATCTATCTATGAGAATATATTTTCTCTCCCACCTGCACAATGTCTCTTTCTGCAAACCTTCCTCTTGAAGAAATCCTCACTACATCCCCATCCAGTTCTTCCATAGCTTAAAAGAAAGAAAACAAACAAACAAACAAAAAAAGAGTTCAGATACACAACAAAATCATCTTACTGAGAAAAAGTTCAGACAATTTACACTTTAGAGTAACAAAACCAACAATTCTTTTTTAGGTAACTCTTTTAAGATCATTTGCACCAGGAAACAAACACATCATGTTTTGTAGCTGTTTTGCACTTTTACATGGTGACGATACATACTTTTATCTTTTTTGTCACCTTCAGAAAAGAACAGACTATGACGAAGTTTTTATCCTTTCATCTCTCAGAGCAGCAAGTGTATCTGGTTTTGTAAGGCAATATATATACTTTCAGAGGCAGAGAAGAATTCATTTTCAGCAGCTATTGTTACAGAAGACATAGAATACAGCACAAAGAGGTAATAACTCACATTCATATTGAAAAAACAATATCTGCTAATGCATAGGAATGAGGAGTGCTTAAAAAAATTATTAAATTTATTGTGTAATTCTTTTATCTTCTGAGCAGCTCTGTTGTCCAGATATCTGGAAGCTATTCCAGGTACAAAGATGTACCTACTGTCTTGCAAGTGTTGAAATGAATGGATTTGGGATCTCAGATTATTGCTCAGATGTTGGATCTGCAATTCTACAAACCTTCTTTCAGTGTATGCTATGAAACTCAAAGCCCTGCACCACTGAGCTTCTCAGGGGTTTACAAACTGGGCTGAATTCACCAAAACCAGCACTTCAAAACCTAGCTCTTCTGAAGCAAGAACTAGTAAATGACACTATCAGGAGCCAATCTGAGCAGAGCATATTTGTTCAAAGGAAAAATCAGTAGGTTTGCAGAGCACATTGCCCAATGATGCTGTTGCAAAAACATACATGTGCTCAAATAAGGAGACTGAAGTATTTGAAGGAGCTTCACTAAAAAATTTCCAAAATAGCCATAAAGCACATCCTCCTCAGGAAATTCCAACCTAAAAACAGTATTCAGGGAAGTATCATATTTGCTTAGCCTGTTCTTAACATTCTCTAAGAAAACACCCATGGCCAAGTCAGGTATTGAATATTGGGCAAACCCACTCCTGTTGTGACCTGTTACAGCCATCCTCAAATCCTTTAAGTAAAGCTCTGCCAAATGTATGTGTCATCTACCCAAGCCTCAGACTTTTAAAAACCCCTCTGGCAGTCCCCAGGGGCTGGGAGATCCAGGGAACAGTGGAAGCTGAAGAGCTTGGTCTCTCTATGGCAGAACCGAAGCTTCAGAGGCACTTGAAATGTCAGGACAGTGCCTAAACATAGACCCCCCTGCACCCACAGCAGACATGGAGTCTGCTCAGAAGGAATTTCTGCAGATGCAAGCAATTTCTCTCTGCCCTCGTGGGCACTGAGGGACTACAGACTTGGCACACACCTAACAGGTGAATCTCACTGAGGCAGTGCACTCCAGGATTGTGGCTGCAAAGAAGGAAACTGTCCTGCAGTACAAACAGAACCTTGACTTCACAAAAGGGGAAGGAGTGACACCCCAAAAACATGTCCTGACTGAGAAAGGGAGCCTGGGCAAATCCAAGGACTAGGCAAAGAGTGACAAAGGGAAAATGCAATCCAGGGGTGAGAGAACAGTAGGTAACACTGGACCATGTTGGAATTCTAAGGAGTAAAAACGAAGTTTACAAATTTCCATCATATACATTTATGAATAAAAAGTGTCTTTTCTCATTGATTGTGGCAGAAAATAATCTGAAGTGTAAGTGTTCACCTAGACAATTTCTTCACAGAATAAGATATTTAAAATTATCATTAATATACCACTTGCCAAACAGCGTAAGAATAATGCTTGTAACAAAATAAAATAAATTTTTTTTTTGTCTTTTCTTTCTCCTCTCTTTTTCATACACTTAAGAGTATTTGTACAAATATTAAGACACACAGTCATTAGTCAACATTAAACATCTGTGGTAGTAGTAGTAAGTATATTTCAGAGCAACAGAAGGAATACTGTCTAACCGGATGCACTAGAATGAAAATGAAAGGATTTAGGACTTTGAGGAACAGACACACACAGAATGTCTACACTTCATAGTGCAGTGATATATAATCAATAAATTAATACAAACAATGGAAGCAACTTAGTTATTGCAATAGAGAATGGTGTTCCAGAATATCACAGAAAGAATATGTAAATAACCTGGTAATTTCTCTCCTGCTGCAATATTCTCTCAATGCTGCTGCACAGCAGGGCCAACTCCTGTTACCAAGTGAAACCCTGTTTAACCCAGACCACCTAAAATGCACTTATTTTTCTCAGGATTTTATTCTTGCAGTAAGATCAATATTTCCAGTGAACTGACACTTCACAAGGTGTCTAAATATTTGTGTTGAAGAAATTTAACATTTCTTCAGTATACTTTACTGTAAATGCTGAGGCCCCATGTGGCTCTGACTTGAACAGAGAGCCTGAGGGGCTACACAGCTCCACATGGTAGCTTGTAATCACACTGAGTTATCAATCAATCAATCAATCGAGCTCAAAAAGTCAACAGCACTCACTCCTCACTCCTCACTTCATGTAATGTTCTTTTAAAGAACAATATTTGTTTGAAAAGCCACATATTACTAAAATGTTAAAAAACAGAAAAAAAATTCAGAAAGAACACTGGAACACTTACCATCGAACTCTGCTGGTCCTACCCCCACTATAATTATGGACATTGGAAGCTTTGAAGCCTTCAAAAGAAGAAGAAAAAGAGGTTTAACGCATTACATAACCTCTGCCAATACTATGAGATCTGAGAACAAGGTGAACAAAAACATGCAGAAATTATGTTTTAAAGAAAAATTTTTTTCCATTAAACAGCTGAGTGGTGTAAACTGTCTGCTTAAGTGGTATAAAACATTTTGGATGAAGATAGAAAGGCACATGATTATTTTATTTTTTTCATTACCAAGTATTTGAATCATATAGGATGTTAATTAAACACAACAAACTATGTTAGGATTTAATACTAACATGACAACTAAGAGGACAAATTTCTCTTAGAAATTTTTGTAAACTGACAGTAATTACCAATATGTACCTAATAACAGGCTGACATTTATTAAAATGTGCTTTGCTGTTTTTTAAAATTACACAGTTGCTTGGAACTATGGGACAATATTTTGTACATTGATCTTATGCCAATTTTTAAAAGAAAATAAATAATCCATTTGAGCAATATGTATATTATATTTATTCCATTAAGGAAATTTTACTGTAGTGAATCATCCATGTCACAGACAAGCAAGATATAGAATTTGCCTGTGGTAAGATTTTAAATTTTACTTTATCTTTTTCATTCAAAGATGATATCTGGCTTTCTCTGAATATACTCTGTAAAATCCCTAAAATTACAAAGACACTATCCTAAATATTGGACTCTCCTGCCCTGATAGTAGCACCAGTTTATAGAAATAATGGGAATCTGCCCCTGATGAAGAAGGTAACCAATAAAACCAAAGAACATTCAGCAAATGTTAGGGTTGACAACTTATTGAGATAATTCTGATAATTCTGTTGCTTATTGAGATATTCTGATAAAAAGTAAAATGTATACAGCCATTTTAAACATTAAACTGGCCAAAAAATCATAGGTGCACACCTTCTGATCTCTTAGAACAAGATTCCTACTCACACAGACACAGAATTATGTGATACAATGAAATATGAAAGTGTAAGTGGTAAGGACAGCATAAAGACAAAGAGTTAAACTTTTGCATTTAACTTAAGTGTTGGCATTTCCTGAATGGCAGCACAACCTTTAAACAGTTTGGTAAAACAGAATGTGTCTGACACATATGCTATAATGAGAAAGATGCCTAAAAGCACAATAATGCTAAAATTGAAATATACTCTGAGTTTTATACACATCAAGTTGCATTGGACATCATTGCCCTTTTTAGTATTATGGATTTATTAAGACTGAAAAAACTGCTATCAAATAGCATTTAATTAGTTCTGTCAGGGTATATTGTGCTCACACTTCAAATAATATGCAGAAAAATGAAGGCATCTTCATAGAAAAACAAGACAGCAAATATACCCAAGCTTCTACTTATTACAAGCTAACAACACATCTGCTGTGTTTCCAGACAGTCGCAGACTAACAGCCATTATTCCTTGAAATGAACTATTACTGAAAACAAGGTTCTTCTGTATGTCTTAGTGGCAAATTAACTAATCTTACAAGGTATCAGCCAACTGCACTTGCTGGTCTCTTATGCACGGACTTCACATTTCCATGAATTAGAATCAAGAGCTGCTCGTTTTTTCTCCACTGAGCCTTTTTGTCACCTAAAAGAAGAAGCTCATCTGGAAGAAATTATGTTTCGAACTTCGTTTGGGCTGGAGAATGAACTTCCAAGCTTATTATTACAGATTCTGTCTGTGTGCTGCAGGCTGGGACTCGAGGGCCTCTTGTTCCCCCTCAGTGAAAGGCAGACACTGGAGCAGTATTTTCATGTGCACCCCACAAACTGCAACAGCATCAAATCTCTACAGGAGGTAGTGAAAGGGGGTCTTCTAAACTCTGCCACCTAATTTTACACTATTCACTTGGACGTGATGCTAAATTACACAGGCTTTTCAACTCACCACTTGGCAGTTAACTAGATCCACTGTGGTATGTTAAAAACTATTGGTAGAGGTCTTTTCAAAACATGTCTAGGAGTGTTTCTGTGTGTACTTTCATTTGAAATTTCCCAGGGGCAAACGTACAATATATACCTCCTCATAATACAGATTATTATTTATACACACAGCAGTTTTGAAGAGAAAAATACTCAAAATAATGCAGGAACTAAGAAATAATAAGGAATTTTCAGAATTGTAGGGGACTGTTTTGAGGGAAATCAGATGACTGGTATGCTTGCCATTCAGGATCAGAAAGTTGGGGGCAGTTTTTAAAAAGTGTGCAGATCAAAGCTGTCTGCAATAATGAGAAAGATGGAGAACAGTCTACTATGCAAAACTGCGTGGTGGGATGTGCACGAGGAAGGAGGAGGCAAGAAGTAGATGAGGAAAATCAAGCAAACAGTGTTAGAGAGCAGAGTATAATTTACCATAGAACACTATCTAACTGACTTGAGTTCAACTTCTGCCTTCTTTTCATCTTTATGCGTAATAAACTTTTCTTGTTTGGTAAAAATGGGAACTTATGGAACAAATCTAGTGCCTGAACTATTAACCCATTCACTTTATTGTCTAAAAGATTAATTCCTAGAAACATAATCCTTTTAAATTTCAACACTTTCAGCAAAACTTACATTCACTATGGATTCTTTTGTCTGAGCCATATCAGATATAACTCCATCTGTAATAATGAGAAGAACAAAATACTGGGAGCCGTCTTTTACTGAGGCAGCATATCTAAGGGAAGAAAAATGAGTATTATAATAGCAAAAAAAAAAACCTTTACAAAAGGAATTAATATGAAAACAAGCAGTATTTGTAAAATTTGACTACCAACGGCTAAGAAACATAACATAGGGAATTTCAAAATTAAAGACATTCATATCAAAGCTGGACATTCTACTTTTTAATGAGAACATAGAAAAAACATAACTAATACAATATTGATATTGATGATCTGCATGCGTATTATCAGTGAAAAATAGGAACTGCACCACTACCAAAAGGAGCATGGATAGAACGTCCTTAATATAAAATCATGAGCAGATAGAAAGATCAAGCTGTTTAATAGGTATTACCTATGGGGGACATAGCTTTGTATGAAGGGTATATATTAATACTGAATGGTTGAGTTTTTACTACAAATAAAATTTATCAGGAATCAACATGTTGCATATTTTTCTCTTCTGTTTTTTTTTTTTTTTTTTTTTTTTTTTTTTTTTTTGACTTACAAAACCAGGTTACTTACTGTTGACCATGATTCAGATTTATAGCTCAAATTTATGTGCACATTTGTAAAACGGCTGAACATGTACCCTGCAGCCCTGGCTTAGATATTCATTTCTTTGCACCACCCACAGATGTCCTTTCCTTCAAGACTCAAGCTTCTCCCTGAGCTGTACAGGAATGCAGCTAAAACACACCCCGTGCCATTCCCACCTCAGTGGAAGGACCCAAGAAGCAACTACTCTTTGAAAACGAGCAGCTTTTGAAGGTTTGCTAAGTCCTGAAAGAGAGTGAGTCCATAACAGCCCCGCTAAATTCTATGGCCTGAACAGAAAAACTGTTTTTTGTGGGAAGCTGTTTGCTGCTTCACAGCCACTACAGTTTCTACTTTCATGAAGGCTCTTGGTGCTGGTGCAGGAATCAAAAAGTAGAACCTTGTGCAGCGAGTTGTATAGAGAGCAGTTAAAAGAGAAAAATTTAGAATTTAGTTGCCACAGGAATACTTTTGAATTCATGCCCAAATACATAATATGACTGCCAAAGAACTCACCACTGTTTTGGTCACTGAATATGTAAGAGCTGGATCACTGAACAGAGTATGTTCAATGATGGCTGCATATGCTCAGAAAATTCTAACTCTGATGATAATGCAATGCATTGGTAAGCAAGTACTGCTGATAAATACAATGCTGCAGCCAATTTGTAAGAGTCTGGAGAAAGCCATAACTAACTCACAGAAAGCCACCATCTTCCACCTTCTGCCCAGGATAGGATGGGTAAAGAAGCCATACAAGCAGTGAACCTGATAGATATCATCTATTTGCATGGTGGTAGTAGGGACCAATAGTTAAATGTCAAGGTTAAAAAACTGACCATGGAACACATTTTCACTACCATGCAGAGACTTCTTCTATCTCATTTTTCCACAATGCTTATAATATTTTCAATGATGATTGCATTGACAAGGTATGATGAGTAAAATAAACATTATTAACCTTTCTGAGCACTTAATACTGTCTACATAGCTACACTGAAGAAATGGAACAGAAATTTGATTATTTCAAATTTTATACAGATGGAAATGTTCCAAAGCCTTTTGCGAGAAAGATCTTATATGAGGAGGGGAGATGAGAGAAGACACAAAGTTGAATATGGTGTAGTTTAGATAACTCCCTAACTGGGGAAAGGATAATAAAATCATTATTTGCTTGAAGAGTTTCCAAAGAGTTCCAAGATGACAACAGGATAGTAATATCTGACATTGTTTACAGAGATTTCATCAGAGGCATACTTTTAAGTAGGAGGGATGTGGAAAGAATAAATTTCTTTAAGAATAAAGGTAGGTTCAAAGAGTAACTGCATATCAGTACCATGTCCCTGAGAGTCATGAGATTGTACCTTGAAGGAAAATGGTGTTACTGAGAACTGCACTGATACATAAAATTGCTTTAGGGATGATCATGCAGCAGAAATTCTTGTGAAACACTTAGCTGTCCCACTATAAGTAGTATGATTTGCTACCAGGAGGAGCTTCCAAGTTTGCAACAACTTGGTAAAAAAAACAAAAGTTCAGTGGAAGGATTACTAATACTGGTGGACAGTCTTCTGTTATTCTGCAAAAGTTGACAAATATTCCTGAGAAACAACTGGTGAGAAAAAACTAATTTTATGCCAGCACTTTGATAACATTGGATCAAAAATTTCAATTTTTCAATGAACAGAATGCTTGAGGTAAACTGCCAAGTTCTGAGCCAGGCATCTCAGCTGCTACAACCAGTTCTGGAGAAAAAGAAAGAGCCAGAAAAGTTGATGGGTTATATTTCCAAATAATGTGGCTAATGCAGACACTGGGTGCCACATATATGGAAAACCGCCCATGTTTTCATGATGCCCATGTGATCATGTCAATGGAAAGACTAAAGGCAACGGCTACTCTCAGATGACAAGCAATGTAATATACATGTACAGAATTTTAATGGTATGATCTGAAGAAGAAACAACTAACCCTAAGGATAAACAGATGAAATCAGCTATCCAGCCATGCTAGGGGGCACAGAAAACTCTTTGCACCACAGAATTTGCAAATTATTTTTTGCTGGTCTGTAGAACTACCAACAGCAAAACTAAGTAAGTATTTCTTGCTATTAAAATTAGGTTTTTTGCAAGTTCATAAATAAAACATTGCCAGTACAATTATTTACACATCCCTACTTTTTTATTTTGTAACCAGTAGTTCTTTCTCTGTGTCTATAAATAAAGTAAAATCTTTTCAGCAAATCACCTAAACCATATCACTTTCCTATATAAATTCATGGAGGTATTATACTGCCAAAATCTCGAGCTTAAGATTATAAATCAAGATCTTTTCTGCCAAAATAAGGCAACATTATCCTTCTCAAGAAACTTCTATAAACACAGGAAGGTTTTTATTTTGAGAAGCTGGATGAGCTGTTGCATAACAGCACCACTGCTCCTCAGTGATGGCAGCTCTATTATTGCCTTAAAAGTACCACTACCTGCTGGGAATTGTGGCACAGAGAGACCTGGAAGGTTTTGTTGACATTTTGGACATTTTGAGATTAGAGAAACTACATATACCTAAAAAAACTCAGATTTTATAAAAATTTTTCATAGATGTATGTATTTTCTGTGAAGCAATAATTCTGTGCTATAAAGGATGAAAAAGGAACATGACATGACAAAAATTTTCTTTCATTACGATTTCTGCTAAGATTTTAACACAGGCTGGTCAACTGGATCACTCATATTTCCTTTAAATCAGCAATGAAATTTTACATATCAGCAAATTGTCTTCAAACCTACTCAAAGTCACAAGGTAATCATGAGACTTAATAAACAAAACAACTGTAAATAAATACCTTTCTCTGTAACTGGCAGCCTTTTGTATGCAACAGCTGTTCTGACACCAAGAAGTTTCTGCCCAGTATCTGTTGTGATGCTTACCTGGCTACATGATTAATTACAGGAGCAAAGTTTGTTGGTCCATAAAGCTGTACAGATTTTAGACTCCTGTAATATGCCTCCATTACACCATCAATTCCATGGCAGTATGGATTTTGAGGGTTTCCATTCTAATGAAAAGAAGAGACGATTAATCACTGAAAGTTATTATGAAGTAAAAATTATGTAGGTTAATGAACACTACCCAGTGTGCATTTTCAAAAGGCAAAGACCTAAGGATTCTAGGATCTCTTCACAGAGTTTCCTACAAATGCCCAGTGTGTCATGTCTGCTTGTGAGTGTTAACTGCTGAGGTAAGGAGGTTCTACCAGCCTGTTTCATGCAGTCTGAATCACTGCCAGTGGCTCCTAGACATAAATAGCATCTTTAGTTAATTATACTCTCCTTCATGCGTACAACAGTAACAGTGGATTTAAGGTATGAATTACAGGTCAGATGTAAAACTGGAACCGTGTTTAGGAGCACAGTTCAGGCTCACTGATTAATTATTTTAAAAATGTGAAACAAAGAAATGGCAGCCAGGTTCCAATGTTCATACACTTATGAGAGTGTAAGGTAAACAACAAACTTCTCATTGTTCTGGTCCAACATTTCTGCATTAAAAAAATTCTTTTTGACATGATAAAAACAGATGAAGAAAGGAATTTACTCTTTGGGAGGCAGAAAAATGGCTGGTACTGTAAATTCTTAGGGTAGGCATTTTACCACCTATCTCCATAATGACTCTTTAATGAGGCTAACTAGTTACAGATGGCAATACAAACATATAAGCTGAATTCCAGACCCATGTCAGGCCAGGCAAATGATCTGTGTAAGGCTTCAAAACCTTTCTAATCATCCTATTCTCCTTCATATGCCAAAACCTCATTGGCTTACTGTGCCAGTATTTCATTCTGAGTTGAAGTATATCTGCCCGAGAATCTAGAAAACCAAAGGGGATTCTACACAGAATTTGTCTAGAATATTAAAAAAAAGAGCTGAAAACACTGCTCAGCTTTACATGGGAAACACCAATATATGTTTATATGTGAAGGAAGGAAATATACATACACACACACACACGTATATATATGTATATATAATGCTTTTTCTTCTTTAAAAGCATCACAATGGTTCATAAATTAACTGAATTAATTTTAGAAACATTTTTAAAACTGAAAGATGTATCAATATATTTGAACTTGCTACATAAAGTCCAAAGAAAGTCTGCAATTTAAATATTTGCAATTGCACCCGTTTTAAATTACTATCTATGTGGAAAACCCTTCCCTGAAGAGAGGTGGCATTGTTTTCTAGCACAGGCTGACAGAAGAAATACACATCTACAGTCAGCAATCTTCTGCCATGTCTTTGATGCTATCTGATTAGAACTCTCCTGATATACCTACATTGCTGTAATTCTGACAACTTTATCCTACTCTGAGAAGAACAAAAAGATAAACATCAACACTAATCACAAGCATCAGTTATACCAGATCAACCTTTCTGGCAAATCCTGGTAGATTTTAGGTTTGCAATTTAACTGACCCATGGACCAATCTCAGATTTGTTCTTATCAACCCATCTTTTAGTCCACTTAGATATCCCTGTGTCTCTGAATTAGCAGCCTGTAAAAGATAAAGAGATCCCAGAAAATGAGACAGAACAATAGGAATAATAATGAAATATTATCTTGGATCATGATTCATTCGCTTCTTTAGAGTGACTAGCTTCAATCTGAAGTCTTTGAAGCATCTGTTTCTCAAGCTGCTACAGCTGAAGTTAAAGATTATTACTTTTCTTTATTACAATTTTTGGCCTACAGGGACATCTTGACTCTGGATTTCTCTTTATAATTTCAAGTGAAGTAACTTCACTATGATGAAAAGTTTTGAAACAACTGTTTAGAGTTAGCACAGAAGACCTAGCACATTCTCTGTTCTTTACTTGTTCAGTAACTGCTTAAGACTACAACCTTAACTCCCAGAATTTTGTTATAGTAAAGAAATTCAAATAATATATAAACATTTATTTACTTACCAGTGCAAATTCATGCGATACTCTTCCATCTGGAGGCAGTCTAGCTCCAAAACCTAGCGCTGGGAACATTTTATCACTATCATAGTCCTGAATTATTTCACCAACAGCTCTCAGTGCCATGCCATAAGCATTCAGTTGATAGGGATTCATGTAGTGCAGTGAAGTTGGCTGTGAAGGGTTACCTGTTGAAGCAAGGATCAGATTTACTTCAAAACTGAATCACTTCAGAATTTTCACTCTTAAAAATGATAAGTTGTATCAGGTAAAAATTTAGTGTCTTGGATACATTTTATTACAAGTAGTTTTTTTAGTAGTTCTGAATACATTTTAACAACAGTAGCTGCATTTCAGCATTGAAAGGGCAGCAAGAAACTTGCAGATTTGTGCAACTTATACACTTTTAATACAAAATTTATAAAGGTATTATGACATTTTGAAAGCAGCTTTGGAGGAGGATCACAACTTATCTCTGCTGCACCCAACTTCAGCCTCGCTCTACCTGGAACTATTTGGCCCCTCTCAATAGGTACTTGTAAGTTTTCTCCCAGCAGTTATAAAAAACCAAATAATAATAATCAGAAACTACACATATTTGCAAACTGCTTCTGGTTATTCAACTTTATACATAGCTTTTCCAACTTTTATGTGGTCTGTTTGTCCTGCTTTCCTAGACAGGAATTGGGTTCTCATCTGTTGCTAAGCAAAATGGAATCCTGAGTCCACATGGTGCCAGCTGAATACTGATACAAACACACATATATGTACACTTAAAACAGAACACAGCACAAACACACACAAGAAGTATATTTTATTCTTACCATTGGAAGCTGTGAAATCAATAGCGACTGTGAAATTGATTTGGGTTCTGCAGAAAAAGCAAACACAAATCTTATTAGTAGTTATACTGCTATGTAGAAAAATAAACAAGACATGGTAACATCATTTGTGGACAAACTGTAGGACACTGACTTTCTAATAGAGGAAATAAACACTGAAAATACTCTTAAATAAGGTCCAAGCCAAGGGCTACACAACACTAACTTATTAACACGCTGAAAATAGTTGCTTGACTCCATCATTCCTTTTTTCATGGTTTATTAAAAATTCTAAATAAATCATTAATAAGAACATAACTTCCATAAATATTATTAATTCATTTTCAACAGTAATACTGATTTTTTTCTTGGACATATCACCTTATCATAGTGATCAAGGCTAACAGAAACTAAGCTGGGTTATGCACAGACTTTGCCTCCAAAATTAAGTAAAATCCTACAACATCCACAGTATCAAGAAGAGTCTTTGGAACACCAACAGCATAACCAAATAGGTCTCAAAACTAGGATTATTAGTGTAACTATTAATATTACTGTTATAACTATAATCATAACAACTATTCCTAAATTTATGCTTGGAGTTATTGCATTTCTAAGCAAAAATGGAATTAAATTTTAAGGGTTTCCATATGGTACAATGTTTGAAGAGTAAAACAAGATTCCTCCACACACTACATGCCAGGTACATCAAAAAGAGAAATCCTTCTGCATGCTGAAGAATGTGTCACTGTGAAAAAAAAAAAAAGGTTTTCTTCTGCATAAGAACAGCAAAATTTATTTGTAAACCCATTTCCTGAGTGAGCTACTCTCCAATGGCTAAGAAGAAGTAACAGTTTCATGGATTCTGAATTCAAGACAGAATTAAGAGCACTGTAAAAGATTTATAAGGAAAATGGCTAACAAAAATAAGACAAAGAATATTAAAACTACAGCTAACAGCAAAAAGAACAAAGTCAATTTCCATGTGTCTTCATAATGACTGACAGCATCAATTTCTGGAGTATTCCTCAAAGTGATGATGCTGGTGGTTCCTCAAATTAAGGTGACTGATTAAACAATGCAAATTTTAAAACACAGCAAGACAACAGAACCTAGTGTTTTCTGAAAGGAAATTCATTGGCTACGGTTCTGTACCTGCTTTTCCAGCTATATAGTTTTCCAGGGAGCCACAAAGGCTCATGACATCCCCTACATCAGTGATGCAGTGAGGTCATAAGGCTTTCCATGAAAGCCACTAAAATATTGACACCTGGCTAGGCAAGCTGAGCTGTTGAATATCCTCCTCCAACTCAGGTGGAATGTCCAAGTACAGCAATGTGCTTTATGGATTCAATGCTCCATAAATCACTACTATTTTGCCAGAGTTTAGTTGTTATAGAAATACATGATTTATTTGACAGTGGACAGGTGATTTTATCCTATGTTCCTATATACCACAAGAAATTAAGAAAGTGTCTTAAAAGGAACAGTAATCCTCACCTGACAGCCACAGAGAGAGCTAAGTGAAACTTGTCATATTTTAATAAGAGCTCCATCAGTATTGATATACATAGGGGAACAAATTAAGCCTGAATGTAGTTTTTGACTAGGTTTGATAACATTTGTAATGATTACAGTTTTTTAAACAGTACATTGGAAGCAATCATGGATTTCCCCCTGTGGCTTCAGAATGACAACCAGCTGGTCTGTCAGCAGGGGGGAGCAGTTGAAGGTTGGAGGACCACTTACTGCACAGAACTCTCCAACAGAGCTGACAGAGTAACTAAGTAATTCTACCAAGAGGCTGTATTCTCTCCATGGCATCTAAACCCCCAGTGTCACTCAAATTTCCCCTTTGCAGATGCTTGTTGAGGCAAATGCTGTAACAACATACGGAAGATTTTTCAGATAAAGTATCTACAAGCTCTTCCTCTTACATAGTTTTATTACTCCTTTATAGTCTCCAAGGATGCAAGAAACACAATGCCAGGCTTCCAAAATACGTAGCTATGGCAGCCCTTGCTTTATAACTTTCTCATGCCAGGTCTCCTCTGAACAGCAAATATGCCTCCCATTACAGTGGATAGTGTGCTGCCTGGATTAAACCAGCTGTTGTGAAAGGAGTTCTGAACTTCCCTTTTGACCATCCATGATTCCATACAGTTCAGTTAAAAATGTGTGTCCAAATCCTTTTGAATCTGAAAAATGTATGGGTGTTCATTTCTAAAGACTTGGATAAAGGTAAGGCTTTTAACATGACGGAGGAAAACATTTTCTCTTATCCTGCACTAATCTGGGACAGAAGAGATGACAAGATACTTCAGATGCAAAAGGATTCAGCTCCTGAATTTCACTGATTTACAAACAACTAGCTCACTACCCTTTTCTAGTAAGTCACACAGGCTAGAAACTTCTGCACAGAAATATCTTTTCTGTCCACCAGGTCTTGGAGCTTTGTGGCTTCTGGTCTTTATTCCAGACAAAAAAAAAGTAGATGCTGAACTAGGTTTGACAGTCATTCCTGTAAATTCAATTGCATTCCTCTTGGAGACTGCATTCCTTACATTCCTGAACCTATTCATATATTTGGAGGTGTTTTAATAGGAATATATTATTAACTGGGGCTGTATTAAGCTGCAGGAGAAACGTGATTTTGAAATAGACAGTATTTTTAGCACAACGTACTTACTTTAAATGTGGGAAAGTCAGTGTGGCAAAATAAGTGATTAAGTACCAAGATGTAAGGAAAAGCCAGCTATTAAGATGGCACTATTTGATGTAATATTCAGATGCAAAAGAAACATCCTCCTCTTTTTTGCCATACTGCTATAAAATCCAGTCTTGCTTAGTAAAACAAAATTTGAATTTATTCAAACCTCTATTTTATTCTCCAAAGTTCTTTAAGAAAACAACAGTCATATTGATGATACTGGCAATGGAACATCCCAATTACAGATGCCGACTCAAAACATAAATGAAATCAATACTGTAATCCTAATTTGTTAAAGCTGTCAAGATTTCCATGACATCTGCATTAATTCTAGACACCTCAAATGAATTACAATGGAAGTTCTGAACATGAAATATTTTATAAGCATCTATTTATGGAAGAGTAAATATTGTGCCGATTGCAGAAGCAGTGTTTTCTACCTCCTGCCTACACAAATGGAAGAAAAACAGGGAATTAGAGAAAAACAATTTTGGAGGACATGATGGGAAAACAAGACTGATTAATGACAAAATCTTCTCTTTCCCCTTCCTTCAAAAATTAGTCAATTGGACTGTAACTGATATGCAGTAATATTAAATGAGACAAACACAGGAAGGAAGAAGCCAAGAAAATAACTCTGAGTCTGAGCCTTCTTGTCATGTTTACGTAACTCCATATGTTGCACAAAGAAAGGTTAGGGTTTTATTCAAGTACTTCTAGTTTTCACTAGCATATACATAGAAACAATTGTATGAATCACTAAAAAAGATTTTATCTAAAATAAGTAAATTATAAGTATTACTGCTCATACTTTTAAATATGGAGCATTCTACTGAATGATACTAGTTTTTTGTAAAAAGAACAGAAAAAAGCTTAAGCGGAATTTATTAATATTGCAAGTCTTCTTTGACTTCAGTTAATGAAATATATACAAAATATCATTAAGAACAACACAATATTATTGTATTTAAAATTTTTATGGTTTTTCTGATGAATGTAGATAATTAAGTTCACTAACTTGTATTGTAACATCTCAGTGAGGAATGTGAAAAGATTACATCAGCAGCCCCTATATTCTTTTCTTTTCTTTTCAAATTTAGAAATAAACCTCAATTCCCCAGTTCCTTACTCATGCTGCTCTTCCTGTAGAGATGAATTTTGAAAGAATGGAGAATAGGATGGTCACGACATACATGTACAACATTGCAAAGGAAACAGATGCACTAAAGGCAGGACTGACTCTTTCTTCATGTATTTGTGCATACACAGACTTCAATCAATGAAAAGTTCTGGTAAACATGGATGGATGGCCATTTTCAACTTCTGCCAAAGTCCACAACAGGAATGCAGGATTGCCAGTGTTGGGAACAAAGACAGTGCCCTATATTGCTACTGTCAAAACACAGCACAGACTTTTTTTTATTTCGGCTGAACTCTGGTTGAGGATTGGAACAAAAAATGGAACCTTTTTCTTCACAGATAATCAATGTTCTAAAAAACATGTGGAATCTATACTCAGACATTATGCCCCAAAAATCCATATTAAGTGCCTAGGAATGTATAACAAATTTCCATTATTTTAGAGAAGTACAATGTTCTGGCAGAGATGTTAAAAGCCAGGAATTTTTCAGATTTGGTCCCATTTCCAGGCATGTTCTAGGGTAAGACATTTGACACTTCCATCGCTACTTCCCATTAGAGAAAATGACAATAAATGAAAAATAGAACATGTAAAAAATTTTAATTAGTATTGAAAAAACGCCTTTGAAAGGGAAAAGCTCTAAATAAATGTCAATATAAATACGTCACAGCTCAGTGTAAGACAGAAGAAATAGACAGCATTTTAATAATTTAATAATATATAGATAATTCCCTTTTGCTCAATCAAATTTTCTCTGGATGATGGGAGGTCATTACCCTTTCTCAGTGTTTTACTATCAACACCAATTCCAATAGTATAAGCAAAGCTCCATAACTTAACTTAGTAACTATCTGCATGCTTTTATGTAGGGAAGAACAGCCCCTAAAATGAGGAAATAATACAGCTCCTTACAGATGCTACTTAGAGTCATAAACAAATAGTACATAAACAAATTATTAGTGAACTATAATGAGATTGTGAAAACAAGAAAGGTTTGTTGCTAATCACATACCCGCCTTTAATATAGTCAAGGAATGAAACTTCTGTTTCAATTAGGAAGGAAAGCAATGTTACCTGAAAGCAAATAAAAGAGAGTCAGACATGAATTGTTTCCCAGCTGAACAAGCAGAGACATAAGCACTATGTTTTTCGAGCTCTGTCCTTAGGATGTAATTTCCTACAGTATTAAGGGAAAAAAGAAGATTAAAAAAGATATTAAATAATTTCAGTAGGCAGTTCGTGAAAGGGAACAGACAAATTGAGACGTCTATAATTGCCTTATTTTTTTTATTTAAGGAAAAGGTAAAGGGGAGAAGATTGTATTCCAGAGCAGGTTACCACACACGTTTTCTAATCTCTGTGTACCACACCTACAATTGAATATTACAGGGTACACGGCAATGCAGCTATTCTATGAGCACTTCAACATTGTCTAAAGAACTCAATCACAATTATTTATGTAATTACTCATCTCACATTAAAGCAGGTATTGAGTATTGATGCAAGCCTAGAATGCAAAAAATCTAGTAAACACATATATGAAATAAATTTTTAAAAAATTTAAATAAAATATATATATAAAAATACAAAGATAAGAAACTTCTGCAGTTCCACATTTTATCATTCAGAAATTATACAGATCCAAAACACAGAGCAATCTAAAGGTGTTGCTGGCATTTTCAGCAATCATGTCACAGAAGTATGAACTCAAGTGGAAAAGATCCAGCATTTAAGATCTTTGTGTGCTGTGCAATATTTATGAAGCAAAGAATTCAAATTATTTTAATTTTATTTACACAAACTCTTTCTTGACGTAAGTGAAGCAGGCAGTCAGTGAACACTGCTTAAGTAAATACTCAAAGGAAATCCACTCATAATGATACAAGGAATAAAAAGGGAATGCAAGTCTATTACAAAATTTTGCCTCCACGCGCAGCAAAATATAAAAATTGAAAATATTCCTAGGTTGTAAACTTAGAATGAGATTACAGGTAGTAATTCTGTCTTCTATCCTACTTTCTTTGTCACAGTTCTCTGTGACTGAGTGATTAAGCTTAAGACCATCAAATTACCCTTTTAGTTGAGAACAGAACACCATAACAATGTTCTACCAGGCTATCAGTAGCATAATCTTGCAAAAAAGACCAAAATTTCGAAGCATTTTCCCACTGGACAGCCATACTAATGGTTCATCTGTTCTTACAGCTGGTCATATTGTTCTTAATTAATTTAAGCAAATATTTTCACTGCATCTGATTTTAAAAGTCAAAAAATGGAAACAAACAACTCCCAAAGTGGCTGAAGTGTTTACTTACATTCAGACAATGTCTACCAAAGCTTCAAGTTTTATGCAGTGAATTTGTCATTGCACTACTAGGCTTTGTTTAAAACTAACCCTGTATTCTGAAACACTTCTGCCTACTATGTAATTTGACTGTCTGAATTTAAAATGACCCCTAAGTAATAATAAATTGAGATGTGCACTGTATGTATATAGTCCTTAAATGCAGCAGTAAGATAGCAGTCAATAATTTACATCCACTTTAAGTTCTCCAGAACTCTACCTCCTGTTAACAAAATTGATAGTCTTGGTGCCTGGCTTGAAAATTTAAAAATTTGTGGGATAAAGAATATCTCGGGTAAATGATGAGGAGAAGAAAAACAAAACTGCAGGCAAACACATAAGAAAGTGACCATGTGGAGAAGCATAAGGGAAGCCTGAAGGACTACTAGAAGTAAGGGCAAATGGGGACAGAGAATGACTTGAGATCGAAAAGAATTTACAAAACCATCATTAGTAAAGCAGAAAAAAGGAAAGAAAATTGCCAATTTTATTGGTAATTTTGATGTAATTGGAGTAAAGAACAAGACATAGCTGATGTTGCCTGTTCAAACATGAGTAAAATATGTTTTTTCAAATGCAAACAGATACCTGTGAAGATGTTAAATATTTTAAACAAAAATCAACAGGAAAATTGAATGTGAAAATACATTTTTTGCCCTTCTGTACCCTAAGCCAGATTTCATACCTATAATTTTGAGTACACTTTTAGCACTGGTTGAAAATAACCACTCTGTAAGTTTCTGACTCATTAATTCAATATAACTTTATTTCAACATGACAGATTTTAATAAAATGAGTATGTTAGCAAAGAATAAATGCTCTCATGAAATAGATATTGTATGGTAAATTTTAATAGGCAAGCTGCTTCTGCCAATTTTTTATAATTTAAACCAGAGGTAGAAAAATAAGTGTTTATTTTCTTACTGATAAACAGACAAGAATGGGAGAATGCTGAAACATTCCTTCAAGGCTACTTTTCAGCGTGAAAGTAGCCCTACTGACTTCAATGGAACTGTTCATGTGGAAAAACCCCACATGGTGGATGTGTTTTCAGAAAACATCTCTTATAACTGATTAGGTTTTCCAAATCATCAACATTTATCTTCACTTTTCTGCAAATGATGTTCTGAACATCATGGATGCCAGGACACAGAAACTGAGCAAGTGCTGAAGGGAAATACTTGTATTGCCAGCAAATGGTTCACAAACATGAGAGCAGAACATGAACGCAAACCAAAAAAGACAAACACTCATCCCAAACAATACTAACAGATCTTTCAACATAAATTTACAAAAATCTATTGGTAATAAAAACAGCTGACTCTTTATGGTTTAGCCATGATAAACATACTAGCTTTTAATGATGCTACCTCAGCAGATATATTTAAAAAATATATATTTTTAGAAGTGCACGTATGTTTCAGATAAAAATTAACACTGTCAGTCCAGTAATTTCAATTATTTGACTGAAATTTTGCTAGAGCTCATTTTGGAAACCATTGGCAAATTAACAGTCCACTTGGATACATTTTATATCAACCTCTCCAAATAAAAAACAAATCTGAAAATAAATGTTGTGTAACAGTTAGTAGTTTATTGTGGCTTTGACAGAAGGTTCTGTTCTAATGTTGTTAAATTACAACTACACTCTGTTTCAAGCAAAAAGAAAAACATCCAGTAACATAAAATATATTTACTTACTGTTCCAGAATTTACATACTTTTTCTTCCTTCCTTTTTTCTTTGGATTTATTACCTAGAAACACAGATAGAAACATTAAAGCAGTATGATCTAATATAAAGATAAGTGGAAGGTATTTTCAATGCTGTAAGTATTCTGTTTTCAGTGGATTCTGAATGTATTCAGCATCCTGTTTACTGATGCATCTCAATGCTGGGATATGCACAAACCAGCCAATTTATCTTCATGGCACCTGCCAGTGCTCGTACTCATATTGGACAAATAAGGGATGGGGGCCACAGAGGTGAGAACATTCATTATATCTGAGTGCTCAGTGAAACACTCTGAATTTTCACAAGATTCTGCATTTTTCTCCATTCCATTTTTCTGATTCCAGTGTTTCAGTGTATGGTGTCACTACTTTGTCATGTCACAATGCATCTCTTCACAATCTAGTTAATCTGTTTCCATCTGCTCCTCACATCACCTGAGAAACATGAGAGCTGTTCTACGCCCAATTTCTGTACTTGGCGCAATGACAGGATCTGGCTGACAGGAACATCAAATTTCATGAAATAAGTAATTTCATGAAAATGTTGAAGATCACTACCTGACTGGCATACAGGAGTTGGGGGAGGTGAAGGCGGGGCTCACTGCACTCCCTATACCCAAGAATCTTCACAGAACAGGACAACAAAGCCTTAAACTGTTTTCTTGAATGTCTGGAACCCACACCTATAAAATTTCTCACTGTAGCCACCAATAAAAATTATTTCCCTTCTGAATACCTACCAAAGGCAAGTCTCAGTTAATTTTGTTACATACACATAAAAACGTACTCCTGCTTTTCCGGAAATGCACATTGAATTGGAAGAAAAATACTATTTTGTTAATTAGGTCATTCAACTATCTCCTCTATAACTAGGAAATTCAAAACCTTGTGGCTTACTGCCAAGTTTTACTGTAAACTACTCGCAGATGTTCTGAAAATGATAAGGAATGGAAACATTCCCAATTGAAATCTTAGCCACTTATCTGGTATGAAGTATTTAAAGAATTTTGCCTGAAAATGGACATACTAGTAATACTTGTCTTCCAAAAATTTTCTTCCCCCAGCCAAAATGAAACTCCCTTTAAAGATCCTATTCCTTGCACAACACAGAACAGCTGTGAAATGTAAGGAGGAAAGAGATAACTATGATCTGAGGTCTTCCCAAACAGGCTAAACAAGTGACTCACTCTTTCCCCCCAGTATGCCACCCTGTTGTTATACAGTAAATGTTCTGCAAAGCTTTTACTCCTTTACACAGTGTAAGCCCATTAATACTTAAAAAATCCCAAGTAACTTCTCCCCCTCCATTTAACAGTGACTGATGAGCAACAGTTTAAGTCTGTGTAATGGTGGCAATTAAACAATGCAGTAATTCTTGTTGAACCAAAATTTTAGCCTTCTGACTCCTGCTGACATTTGCCCAGAAGCGGAAGATGAAGATGACAGGTTGCCTGTCTGCCCTGTGGCAGTTCATTCACTGCTCTCCAGAATTCAGTGGTCAGGCCTGAATTAGCAGCATATTGTTTGCCAGCAGTCATTAAATGCCAAAGAGGAGATTCATTTGAACTTTCTGCTTCAGGTAACTTGACAATTGGCTTCTCAGGAACTGCAAGTAAATGCAGTAAAGCTTGGAGTGAAATATCATGGGAAACAAGGTATCTACTTGGGAGCAAAGATGCATTAAATGACAGCTAGTTTCTCACCTATAATTCAAGGTACTATAATTATTATAATATTTATGTGTAATTGTTCGAATTTCAGGTAACTTTAAAAATTAAACAACAATTTTTAGCCTCTGAAATTTTTACACCCCTGCAGGAACCCAGAAAGCTACATGAACTCTAACCTGTTAAAAGAAGCTTAACTGCAAAGAGGTGGTTCTAGCATTGTTTCTTATCTGTAAATATGGGACACTCACTCACCTGCCTTGGGTTAGTTTGTAAAAGCAAAACATTTGAAAAAGAATTTGTCCAGTATCTTTTGTTCTGATACCGTACAGACCGATCAAGTAGAAGCAGTACCCAAGGAAGATGGGCTGCTGTGGGGGAAGGCAAACATGAGAGGTTCGGGAAATGTATGATGTCGCTGGGAGCATGATACTGATACTATATTTAGGAAACTGAAAAACTTCTTAAGATGTTATGACAGAATATTCCTGGTAGGGTAGGATTCATGTCAGTGATAGAACAAGAGAGGATATTTTCACTGCACACAGTAATCTGGTTATGACACTATTCACAGGAAACTATTGTAAATTACTTTAACTCTAGGGTTGATCTTGGATCTAAATAAGAAAAAAAAACCATGGCTTTCAGTTATCTTTGCCCTGCTCTGCACAACAGCACCTTTTCTCATCTTCAAAACAGAAGTGCAGCACATAACTGGAGCCACCTCCTTCCCTGCCTTCTTTACTGCTTATCTAAACCATTATACTTGTTACCACCTACACTAGGACTATGAAAATACTGAAGTTTAAAGGCAGTAGTCTGAGACCAATTAAAGGATACCTTAAGGAATAACAAAGATCTGCAAATCATGCAGAAGAAAAAAAAAAGGGTTATAGCCACACAGGCTTGTCTTCTCATCAGTGCCAAGAAGCTTCCATTGTTTTCAGTGTTTTCCATTGTTGTTTTCTCATTTATTTCCTCAGAGTGAGTAAATACTCATAATACTTACCTCATAAACATTGAACTGAGATTGCCCTCTCGACAACTCTCTGTAACTTGTTGTGAATTCTCCAATGAAATCATGGCTGTTTGAAAAATAAGATATTCAAATCAAATGCACAACATTTAGGAATTTAAGCATCTATTTTATCTATTTATGCAAAAGAGACACACAGCCAATATGAACTGACACCCATGAAACAAGTCATGACAACAGATATAATTTGCTTAAAAAATCTGTATTAGTCCCTCTGGTTTGTCTTCACCATATTAGTAATACAAATTTAGAGTTTGAAAGTATTTGCTTAAATCTTTTTGATGGCTTTTGCTTAACTCAACAATGAAAACTATGTTGTAAATCAGTAATTGACCCCAATATAAATTTACAGAATCTGAAAAAACAGAGTGGGCTACCAAAGACTATCACCATTTCCTCAGTGGATGATCACTGGCATTACAGACTCTGAACTGTGTATGAGACTACATGAGAGAAAGGAACTTACTGAAAGCACGAAAGGAGAACTTAAACCAGAAAAGACCAGACCTACCAATTTGCGTAACATGACACTGAACTTTTAAGAGGTAGACCCAAAGCTTATTTCAGCTCCTCTGTCTTCCCATGTGGGAAGAGAAAAGCAACACACTAAGGCTACTCAGCTTATGGTATTATTGGAAAGCAGATCTTAACCTAACAGTAAAGCAGTGGTTATCAAGCTTCTCCTTTCTAAATTCCATTCCTGCTCCAAGAATACATTTGGCACTCCTGTGCTGCCATTCACGTTTTAAAAGCTGAGAAAGGTGCCCAGGGTCAGGGGGGCACAGAAACCACAGGGCTGCCAGCAGTGACCGAGCTGCAGGTCTGTGTCTCAGACACAGAATGGAATGGAAGGACTGCAGGGGAGGGTGCCCCAACCACTGGCCACACAACCCCCAGCAGTCACAAGGTCTGTTCCCACTCTCTGCTCTGCCCAGCTGAACTTTCCCCACTGATGGTCCAGGTTTTCCCAGCTGTGCCCTAGCAAGGAGCTGTATTTCCTCTACACTGTCTCCACATCTGGCAAGCTATGAAGCTAACTGTTTTACCTTCCCTCCAACAGTAAACTACAACAGAAAGTCAAAGTTTTACAACTTTGTGACTCGCAAGACTTGTTTTTAAGAAACAGCACAGTTCTAATTACATTATAAATAATAAAGAAAATTTAAATATATATGAATGCTGCAAGAAGATGAAAAATGGAAACAATCCATAGCAACATGAAATTTCTTTTATGCTTTATTCATAACAAATTTTTCAAAAATCACCCCAAATATAAATCTCATTTTCTGAAACCAGCATGAAGTCACAAAACACATAAATCAAGAAACTAAAAGGTTCATTCATCATGCTAATACAAAATAAGCAAGGCATTCTGTAAGAAAGCTTGAGAAATACTATAGGGTAAAGATACTCCTCACTACCCAGATTTGGAAGGGACCACCTCTCAGGAAACATTCCCCTTTCAGCTGGGATACCAGGAAATTGCTTCCAAGATAAAGACTTTTCTTAAGAAACATATTTTGGAGGTGTATTTCTGCTTAAATGCTCTTCAGACTGCAAGGACTATGTAAGCAGGGAACAGAGGAAGCATCCATACAGGCTATGGAACCTGGGTTCTATCTGGGCTGCAGCACACGAGCTGTATTTAACCTTGGGTAGCCACGGCACTGGAGAAAAATGTATATTGCTTAAACTGGAACCTTTCCCTTTCATAACAGTTCTAACCTTATATTTTCAAATCAGATTGTATATTAAGAAGGCAGAAATTCAAACAATAGTTCAATGACTGCCTACAAACATGTTGCAGCATACAGGAAACATAAGCCATTCCAGACAGGACTGTCCCTACGGAGCAAAAAAATCTGTAATGCCTGAAATTGCTCCTTTAATTCTAAGAGACACTGGAAAGCCTCCTTTCCCCATGGCTATATACAAACACTGACAAAACCTGAGCTAGAAAGACATGAATCCTCTGATGAATCATGTTAAAAAGGTATGGGCATACATAACCAGTCTCACAGCCCTCTGCACTTAAAAGATCATCACCTTGGATCTTTACACTTGGTATTCAGGTGGATGTATGTCCCTCCACTAGGCTGGCTATGAAGGCTGAGTGCCCATTGGTCAAAATATGCCTTTGACAGATGCATAACTCATTAAGAAAATATCTTAATATTAATGATCACACTTCATCAAATGGATCTTGTTATTAGTCTCTGGACTGAGAATCCAAAGTACTTATTCTCTTTGCCTTGATAACACCAAATATTCCTAGACTTACAGACTTTTGTCCATGAGTGGCACATCCGAACACTGAAACAGAGAGTCTTTGAACACAAAATGATCATTTGAAGCCTTGCCTAAGTTTTCTACTTTCAGCCCTCCCTATGTTTTGAACTGCTGAAAAAACCTTTCAAAATTGTATTAACTTTGAAATTTTTTGTTATCTAAAGGAGAAAGAAACAACAGAGGAAAGGATAATCATAATCAGGAATATGTCAATGAGTGAGGAGAAAATGCAAGAATTTAAAAATCAACTATCTAGCTGGAGAAGGAAGATGATGGACAAAAACATAAGGTGAAAGAGCTTACGATCTGAAATTTAAAATCTCTCCTGCTGTGTTGATATGCTCAGATGAATGCTTCTGTAGCCCCAGGTTAGCATGACAATATTTACAGCTTTACAACTCAGCAACCCTCCCCCACACTTTTTCTATGTAACAGATAAGAAGCCTCAAGACTGCAAAATGACTTTTGCAACATGTAAGCAGAGAGATATTTTTTCTGAAATTAAATGAGAAAGCTTTCAGAGAGAATACCATAGTATTGCTGATGTGAAGTTGTGCACAATCTCATTTTTTTCCTTCTGTTAGACCTGTATGCAAGTGCTTCATACATAAGGACACTCAAAAAAAAAATCCCTAAAAATGTGACTCTATCAAACAACTGGGCTTGTCCCAAGTAACAAAACCAACTTCTGTGACTTCTTATAGCATCAGATATTTTGGGGTTTGTCACAGCTCTCAGAAGCAATAAAAGGTATCAGAACAAGATGTTCACATTTTGACAATTTTTGTGCAAAAACTGGTTTGAGACAAAGAGACATTTAATAATTGTGTTAATTTTACAAAGGGTATGTATTACTTCCTGTCAAGAGGTTTTATGTCTTTATTATAGTCTGTTATAGTCTTTATTTTTAAGTAAGAACTATTTGATGATAATACGATCATGATATCGCATTACAATTACTCCTAACAATGTAATTTAGGAACATGAAGTAAGAAACTCAACCCAAAGCACCACGGTGCTATTTTTTCAAAGCACAGGTAAGGAATGGGGAAAAGGGAAAATAACTTCCTAGTCAAGACTCAGGAAGTCAAAATCAAGTCAAGGCATGATTCAGAAACCAAGCATATGCACAGTAATTTTGTCTTCCTGATTGCAGAGCAGCCTGTAACATTCAGTATAACTTGCTTTGCTATCTAGGGAGCAGGCAATCTTTCAGAGATTGGTCCTGCCCAGTCTGCACATCTCTGGAGCAAACAGATTCAGCATGGCAACGTGTCCAGGTGTAAAAAGAGCTCATAAAAACTGTCCATCACAAATGGGAATTAATATTAACTGAGGCACAGCAGAGTTGGACAAAAAAACTGTTGGAGTAACTCTTGAATGGAATTCATTTCAGATATACTTGGCAATGTCAAAGGTAAATTAGGCACCTGGGTTCTTGCTATGATCACTAAGTAAGTTTATAGGCACCACCAACAGGCAATTTATTCCAGGCAGGACGGATTCAATCAGGCCATTTTCCCCCGTAAGCCACTGAAGTAGCTTAAATGATTAGTTCAATCTACTTGTCTGATTTTTGCATTGTCTGAAGTCACATGAGATGAGTGCTGTCTCATCTTTCACAGCAATTTAACGCGTAAGATGTCAGTGCTCGGTCTGCTTCTAAATTCAAAAAAGACAAAGCAAAAAAATTCATACCATTAGAAAAAAAAGAAAAGCACATAAATGGTATCCTTCACTTTTTGTTTTTTAGATATTAATTTTATAGATATTCAGATTGTGATGTGAGAAAACACAGATAATAACTGAAATTATTTGAGAGTGAAGAGGCTAATGATTGCCTAAAATCCACAGTATGTTCAAGATTTCACTCAGACTTGCAGTTACTTAGTGTTATTTGTCAGATTTCTTCCTTTTCTTTTTGATTTTACAGATTTTGGACAAAGTGAGACCACATGGGGTTTAATAGCTTGATAAAATATAATCCTTATTTTTTATTAACTTGGCAATATGATTTAACTTTTCATTGCTAGCTCATTTTCAAAAAATTTGGTTTAAACACAAAAGTACCAATATATAGAATTTTTAAGAATTTGCCAAATCTCATTGAGAAAAGAATGTTAATAGACATTCTAAAAGTGATGAAATGATTTTTTGCTAGTATGGCTTTTAAAATTTAAATACACTTATTTTAATTGCTAGAATATGTTATTTTGTCTCTCCAGGGAATATCTGATAAAGAAGGATGAATTTACCTCACAAAGGGTAAACAAGAGATAAGAATGCTTATAAATCAACAGGCTTCATGATGGAACCAAAAAGACAAAATTATAACCCGAGAAGAGTGAATAGGCTTTTAGATATCGTCAGCAAGGAAATGAACAGTAGCACAGGATAAACTTGCCTATTATGATTACAAGATATGCTGCCACAGAAGTCCAATATCATTATCTATAATACTAGAAGCAAATTGCACTGGTAGTATTAAAGACTCTACTGTAGAATAAATAATAGACTTCTAAAAACCAAACTTCCATATATTATTTTAAAATATAAATTACAATTAAAATAAATCATTATTTTAAAATATAAATTACGATTAAAATAAATCATTAAGACAGACCAACTTAAAGATAAATAGAAATCAACATATAACTGTATTACATTTCAGTTCTAGTAACAAGATTTACGAGGACAATTTTTAATCAAAGTATTAAGATATAGAAGCTCATACATTTTTACAGGAATAAGAGGTATTAATCCAGTGTGTTAAAAATAATTCAACTTTGTTTGTCAAAATAAAGGCAATTTGAAAGGCTCATTTCTTCAAACAAAAATGTACAGCCAGTATACTGGGGTTCACAGCTCTTAAGAATAACAGATACCCCTCCCGAATTTAGCAACAGAAAGTCCACGTATATTCCACTGTCCTCTTTCAAGGGGAGTTATACAAAACTCAGGTCTTCCAACTCCAGAGTTTACAATAATGTTTTGATGAAGACAGACGGAAATGAACATTCAGACCCAATATGAAATTAAGACGATTAATAGGTGGCTTCTATATTGCAATATTTAGGCCACGATGAGTAGCCACTGCAGGGACATGCATTTTATCATGTTCCATGAATGAATACACACAGAGCATGTTTTAAATAGGCCAATGTATCAGTATTTACCACAAGTGCAAAACACAGCTGTATCACAAGAGAACTTTTTCCAGTACCTCTAAATATTGATCCAGTATCCAGTACTTCTAAATATTGATAACTAACTTTCTCTAATATTATATTAGACACTAAGTATTTCTATGGTTAAAAATGTCTATAAACATGCATGGATAACCCTTAAGTTTAACAGAAAAAATGTCTTACCTTCCATCTCTATCCCAGTCATATACTTCTACTTTAATTGTCCTGAAATAAACAAAACAACAACATACTCCTATTAATATGTTAAATATGTACCCGGATTGCCTTTAAGATTAATAGCGTATGGGTGCATCAGTTGCGCCAAATCCAAAAAGCAGGATTTTTCAGTCATTTCTCATGGGGTAGCAAATTGCCTGTCAGGTTACACAACACATCTCCATAAATCAATAGTTAAATACTGTGGAAACTACAGAAAGAATAAAACACATCGGAAGTTTAACCAATATATTTTTACTTGCTGATGCTCTTAATTTTCTGTGGTTTTTTTAATAAATGACTCTTTAAACCTTAAAGTATTACCAAAATTTTCAAAAATACATTTTGGGTGTTTCCTTATGAGTAAGTAAAGTGAACCCTTGAGGACATCTCTAACCTTGCTTGATCAGGAAACCGATAAAATGTAGAAAGCAAAGACTTCCCAAGTAAAGATCAATCATACTTCACATACTTACTTTAGGAGTGTATTTCTTAACACACAAATACAACAGAGCCTATTATCATCAACATCCTTGATGGAACAGGTAAGAGACATGAGGACAGAGATAGTACATAGCATTGTTCATCTCCTACTACAGAAAGCGTACGTATGTAAGCAAATTCAACTATCACTGACAGTGAATCCCATTTGGCCTAAAATGAACTGAACATAGGGTAAAAAAATAACACCTCCAGAACTCCTGTATTTTAGCAACAACTTAATTTACTTTTATTCTTCAGAACAGTTTCACATTAAGTGAAGTCATCAGGTCTGCCTTTATTAATAGAGAGGACAAGAATCTAAGCATTTACTTCTTAATTTGCTTCCATGGAAGCTGCTCCTCATTCTTCCAATAACATACAGTCAAATATATAGTGATTCATTTTCTTTACTAGAAAGGGACTCTTTGGGAACAAAGCTGAGCAACAGCTACTGTTATATATAAGATAATATAATATCATGAAATTCACACCTGAATATTTTTCACATTTTTTATGATATTCCAAAATAGGTAAAGGAGTTGCTTTGTCCGGATGTATCTCTTCAAGTATAGGCTCCTAACCACACCATTTGTTATTATTTGTTACCTCTTGCATAATTCAGGTTGAGTTTAAGTTACCTTAGAATGAAAACTGAATAAAGTAAAAGTTGTTCTGTAGAACAAAGTGAAAAACAACTCCAAACCTTTTATCCCACCAAGTATTTCACCCTTCAAAAGAAACTATTTTCACCTTCAAAGGAATTCAGGAAAAAAAGGCAGTATCACAAAAGTTTCTTCCCTAGATAACATTATTTTACTTACATTTCAAAACCTGTTACGACAGACAGAACACACTACTATGTTAAGATTTACGTAAGGTTTGGGGGGATATAAGTTTTGAATTGTCTTACAAATCTGTGTTCAAACAGCAAAATCATCTCAGTGAGAAAACTCTGATTATTAAAATAAATTATTAAGAATATCAAGATAAATTCCTGAGACGGATCTTCAGACAGGTAACTGCAGTAAGAGCAATTCATCCTTGAATAAAGCTTCTCTCTACTGAAATTTATTTCATATTAAAGGATTAATTACAGATCTTGACTTTTATCTATTTTGCATGACATGCAAGATATTAAAAGACCTTTCCAATCTTCATATACTGATACTTAACCTTTACTTTAAAGGACACAGTTTAGAGGATGGGTTTCCTATTTTAATTTAATTTTAATTCCCTTTCATTTAAAAATAATCAATGTTAGAGATGGGTATCTCTGTTTTAAAACATTTATGTAGAAAATAAGTGTAAGTGCTTTTTGAGAGCTCAGAGAAAGAAAGAACAAAAATATTAGATACTAAGTACTACTGTAGTACTGAAATGCCATTCCTGTGATGTCTGAAAACACCGTATAATCACATAGTCATTAAGCAAATCCTGGTCATTCCACAATGAAAAAGCGGAAAGAGTTCACTCAGAAGCCTGCACTAGCTGAAGATTTACTCTCCCCAACACCAGAATAAACATTTACTGTGATATACTTTTACTAATGACATTATTCCCACCTTTCACATCTATAAC
This sequence comes from Vireo altiloquus, assembly GCA_013396875.1. Taxonomy (NCBI): domain Eukaryota; kingdom Metazoa; phylum Chordata; class Aves; order Passeriformes; family Vireonidae; genus Vireo; species Vireo altiloquus. The sequence continues at coordinate 1,078,634 of VZRF01002283.1, forward strand.
AAAACTCACAGAACGAAAATTTTATCTGTGAAACCTTTGGGGTTTGTATTTTTATGTATTATCACATGGAGGTTAGGAAGTTAATCCTTACCTTTAGAAAGAAGAGTTTTCTAATTAAAAAACCCAAACCTCTGAAGTTTTTCCTGGGCTATCAGTAGATACTACTTTGAATGAAGCTGACAGCTAATGACTGTTTCTTAATTTGAAGCACGATTGTTGTCTGGAGGGTGCATGAAACCATGAAGTTTCATGGAGCCTTTATTCACTGAGCACATCAACAGGTCAACAGTAGATACACTATAATTTGAGGAGTGCTATTACACTTTTTAGCTCCCTTAATTTGGAATGCTGGAGTTATTTCAATTTGCCTGCACCACAACATCTTTTCTAATTATTATGACAACTGTTTTTCTTTAACATGATAAACAGTGCAGTGTCCAGAGACTAGCTTCGTGAATACAATATTGCTTATGCATTATGCACAGTAACCCAAATAGAAGTAAAAAATTCCATTTGAATATGCTTATTACAAAACTGCTTCATTTTTATTGCATCTAACTGAAAGAGTAACCAACATGGCCATTTTTAAGGAGTCTAAAAATACTCATTTCTACTCAACTAATTTGCTTGTTATTAGTGGTAAAATGTTGATTAAAAACATGGTATTATTACCACCAAAAGATAGATCCTTTTGCATGGCATCATCGAAAACTTCAAATCTTAAGATGACTACCTTCTGTGTTTCTCATCTACCAGCCTATGTATTTTAAAGGCTTTTATTTATCAGCATCCTCTGACAATGCATTGTCACCCACGGAAAACAGATCATCGTTTTTCATTCAAACATTAAAAAATACTTGCGTACACTTATCACTGAGGCCATGCTTTAAATTAGTATTTTCTTTCTGTTTCTAATTCACACCAGAGGGAGCAAAGAATATTTTCCAGATAAAACCAGATTTACCATATTTACTTTATTTTTCTAAATAAAGTAGATTTATTTCTACAGATTTACCATATTTACTTTATTTTTCTAAATTCTTTAATGTGATGAATGGTTTTGAACACATACTATCCTTTCAAAATGTTGATTAAATAACACCAGGGGCTGGACTGCATAGAAGTTACATACAAAAGAACACACAAGCTAGGGAGAAAAAAATTGTATATGCTAAGAAAGTTTAAGCTACATCTTACCGGTCATAGTCTCCATTACACAATGCTCTGACAGAAATCTTGAATGCCTGCCACACTGGATTTAATGTATTTTTTACAACTTCTGTTTTGTGGCAAATTGTAAAACTGTAATTTAAAAAAAAAAAAAAAGTATTAATTTACTTTTTCTTTTGTGTCATCAATATGGAATCAAAAGAGCTGTAATCATTCATACATACAATGTTCATACAAAATTTAAGGTAAGAAAAAAAGAAATATGGTGAAATCAGAAGGAAGACTGAAGAGACCCACTTGAGAGAGATTACAGACTAAAGTGCTAAACAACTCTAAATCTAAAATGTTTTTACCCAAAACTTCAACAGGAACTATAAGCACTCAGTGAGTGTTTCAGGGAAGAGCAATCCTACTTGTTTAAACAGACCTTTCACATCCAGGAATCAGTCACAGATCCAGAAAGAAAGTGATCTTGTGAGGATCTGATTCTTGCTTAGGGATTAAGAAACTGAGCCAAGGGAATGATGGCTTTCAGATTCTTATTCCCCATTTTATGTCCATGATTTTTTAACCAGGACTGTCTTAGGTAAAACACAAGCCTCTGTGAGATTCCATGATCACCTTCTGTCACAAACTGTATTAATACATTCTGCTTTCTCTAAATGATGCAAAATTAAAGTATCTCTTTTGAACAGTCGTCTTGGGGACTGAATTGCTCAAAAGAAAACAAGAGACAAGGTCACTGGAGAGATCATTACTGAAATTCCTCATACACTTGTAACTAGTTATCCTTTGAGGGAATATCCTCCTTGCATCCCCAAAGGCCTACACTTTTATCCTGGCTATGATCCAGAAGACATGCCTGAAGCTAAGAAACAAAAAAGGAAGTATCCTTCTGCCACAGGTGCAGCACTGCCCCAGCATCCTGCTGGGTTTGGGAGACCAATAAGGAATCACTGGCTCAACACTCACCCCTTGGAAGGAAGAGGGGAAGAATGGCACTCCGGGCCAAGAGAGGCTGCACATACCAGCCCTCCCAGTAATACCCAGAGAAATCCCACCAGGGACCTTAAGGCCACTCACAAAGCAGCCTAACTCCTCCAGGCTTGCAGTTTGAGATAGGCAGTGTTTACTCAGGAAACTTGCTCCTATAATCTGCCTCCAGGAAGAAATGAGCAGGGAACAGACACACACACCCATACATAGATTTATGTTAACCACTGTTCCAGTTAAGCTACAGAAATGTCTAGCCTTTGTTTTGATACATGTTAAGACTGCAGTTTCCAAGAAATCTTAAACTGCCATTAGAGCCCCACAAAGGCAGAGTGTTGTGTTGACCAGGGCATGACAAGTCTTAGCAGTGGAACAGAAGACATCAGTCCACTTTAACAATTTAAAGCAGGAATGTAGCAAACAGCCATTTGTAAAAAATATAAATTCTATTTAGGCTATTTTTTAATTCAATTTCCTAGAATTCTGTGAAAAAAATAAAGGATATTTCCAAATTTAGATTTGCAGTATAAAATGTTTTTATCTAACACAATTTCTAAGCATTAGCTTATTTTGCAGCTACACTTTTCTTTGAGAATTCTATTTAAATACGTACTATATCTCAGCAAAAGTAACACTATTTAGCTATTTTATTAAAATTAATTTTCATAGTGCTCTATATTTATAAGACATTTACCTCTTAAAGCCCTGAATTGCAGTATTTGGTCAATTTGTTGCAATAGTTTTATTCCTATACTGCATAACATGACGAACTGAAATTCAACAATCATTATAAACAAAATACAGCTTAATCTGAAAAATGTAAAAAAAAAGAAAACTGTATTACCACCTGTAAATAATTAAGTTGCCTAGTAATTAGTAGCAAAAATACTTTACAGGCACCTACCTGCCATCTTCATTGCTTCGATGAAATACAAGGAAAGGATCAGATTTCCCAAAGAAGTCCTTCTTGTCCAGCTTGTTTGCACAAAATTGCATTAAAACTGAATCCTGAAATGGGTAATAAAAAAAAATTACAGACAGCATGCAGTTTACTATACTAAAAAAAAAAATTTACTAAACTCTGCAAATAGAAAACAAAATTAATGGGGGTATCTGTCTTCTAAATGCCCTCTACATGTTCACATTCGTGCTATGTCTTCATAATGCAGTTTGAACAGCTGGAACCAAGAATTCCTTTGAAGGGGACACCAGAGAAAGAAAAATTTTCTATGTTAAAATGCCTCAGGAGTTTTCAAGGATTTCCTGACATCCAAAATTGCATTCTGAAGGAAGTAGATACACAAGCAAGGAAAGTACATCAGAAATAATTTTAAAAACTCCAGTGAGACACGACTCAGCCTCATTCCTTCAGTGACTTAGACCTGTTGCTGTCTGCTCCTACTGCCTGTAAAGCAAATGGCTGAGCAGCTGGCTCTTAGGAGTCTGGAACCTTCAAGAAAATGAGCCTGAAATGTACCAAATACATCCATTCTGATAACAAATACAGAGAAAAGTTTATTCGCTGTGATCAGGCAAACTGCAAGTCACACAAATCACCTCTCTGGGCAAAGACAAGAATAGAAAAAAGGATTATAAATGCAAAGACAAACGTGCAGACTCAGCATCTAACTGGGGCAGGGTATGCTGGAAGACTGTCCCATAGAAAGGTCTACAGGTGCAACAGAAGCAAGAGGATGATGACAGAAAACGTGGGTGACCACTGAGTGGGGCAGCATGACAAAGGACAGGTGACAAAGGACATTGCAAGATCCATGTTTCTGATAGCTTTTTATGCCTTGGTCTTTACTGCTAAGATTTGCCTTCAATACTCTTGGGAACCTAAGACCCAGACGTGAGAAAAGTTTGGAATAAGGATAACTTCCCTTGGTAGAGGAGTGCCAGGAAATGGAACATTTAAACAGATCAGACATACAGAAGTCCATGGGACTTGGCAGGATGCACCTGAGAGTGCTGATGGAGTTGGCTACTGTAACTGGGGCCACTTTCAGCTATCTTTGTAAAGTTAGGATGTTCAGGGGAAGTTCTCCTGTCTTTGAGAAAGGGCAAGAGGATCCAAGCCAATTTTACCTCAATCCCTAAGATGATGATAGAGCAAATGATCCTGGAAAACATTTGCAAACACATGAAAAAGGAGGTGGCTAAGAGACATCAGTATGTATTTACAAAGGGGAAATTCAGTTGATCAACTGGAAGCCTTTCCCCACAAAATGAGTGGCTGACTGGGTGGATGTTGTTTATTCTTCATATTGGCACGGCCTTATACACTGTCTCCCATAAATCATTGTTCACAAACAAATTATAGACTAGATAACTGGACAGTGAGGGAGACTGAAAACTGGCTGAACTGCTGGGCTTCAAGGGGTCATTGAGTGGCAAAAAGCCCACCTGGAGACCAGTCACTAGCAATGAACCCGAGGTATCAAAAATGGGCCAAGAATGCTGAACATCTTCATTAACGACCTGGATGAATGGGACAGAGCAGACTCTCTGCAAGTTTATAAACAATACAAAACCAGAACTAGCAGTTTATACAACAGATGGTTGTGCTGCTGTTCAGAGGTATCTGCACAGACTGGAAAAACTAACTATTGTGAACCTCATGGGGTTCAACAGAGGGAAATGCCAGGTACTGCACTTGGAGGGGAATAACCCTGTGCATCAGTACAGGCTGCAGGCCAAACACCTGGAAAGCAGTTTTGCAGAAGAGGACTGAGGGGGCTCAGTGGACACCAAGCTGATCAATGTACCCGGCAGCAAAAGCCAACAGCCTCCCGGGCTCCATTAAGACTGCAGACAGAAAGTTGAAGTAAGTGACTCAGCTCTGGTGAGGCCACTCCTGGAGTACTGTTCATTTCTAAAACACTGTTTTAGGCTCCCAAGTACAAGGAAGGCATGAACATGCTGATGCAATTTCACCAAAAGCATCACTAAAATGATTAAGGGATTGGACCACCTCTCATCTGAGGAGAGGTTGAGAGAGCTGAAATTATTTAGCCTGGAAAATAGAAGGCTTATCAATTTGTTAAGTACCTGATGCCGGGGAATAAACAGCCTCTGGTTACGGGTATCCAGTGGAAGAAAAATTGGCAATAGGTACATACTTGAAAAGCGAGAAATTCCACTTAAATATAAGGAAAAACCTTTTTACTTTGAGTGTGCTAAAATGCTGAAACAGAGAACTGTGGAGATTGCTTGGACTCAAAACTCCAATTGCACAGAGTAACCTGCCCTAAGAAGGGCAGGAGGATTGGACCAGACAATCTTCCAAAGTCTTTTCCAACCTCAACAATTCAGTGGTTCCAAAACTCTTTGCCATTCTGAATATGAGCACTAAATGTTTAGATAAAGAAGAAAAATCCAGAAGATCAAGTATGTGACAGCTGGTGAGATACTGCAAGAGACTGTGAGAGAGAGACTACATGAAGGAACGTAAGAGAGAATGCAAGACAGATTGAGCACTGGCCTCTGCTTCTTCTCTCTAAAACTAAGAGCAATTTATAGGAAAGAAGTATTATAGCTTCTTACACAAATCACAAAATGCAAATTTATAAATTATACCATTAACTATCTAGTGCAGTGTCAATCACAAAATAATTCTCATTTTACTTTTGAAAAGCAATGAGAACACTTACTCGGCAACACCCTAGTTCCTCAGCTGTTACTATGACTGTTCCACATTTCTTCCCAGGAATTCCTCTGCAAGAAAACACAACCACATCACCTTAGTTCCTTAATATCATGTATGAAAGTTACCACTGTCACAGAGAGCACAAGGTAAGTTTTCAAGTCACAAAGCTGATGGCAGGCAATAGTTTCCCTTTTCTGTCGCTTGTCCTGTGTAAAAACATTGGTTTATCCCGAGTGAATTGGTAAATGAGTTGCATGTTTATTCTAACTAGCAAGAAACAATCCAGTTTTGATTTTAAAGGAAACAGCATTACAAGTTTAAATAGTTGAAATAATACCAGAATTCTACTGTCCACTCTCCCACTGATGTTTCCTTTAGAGATGACTCTACAACTGACTTGTGAGAAACATCCTCTTGCAAATTTTACTTAAACAAAATACCTAAAATATAGTTAAAAGTATACATCAGCATTATTCTGAAATGCCTGTGAAGACATGTAACAATCTCATCGTCATATCTGATACAGAAGTTGCAAAATAAATTATAATTCACCCAGAGAGCAATTAAAAACATAATCTGCAAAACCAGAAAGCCCAAAACAGTTCCTCAGCATAAAGAGCAGCAGAGGAACAGAAAACTCACACATAATCTGACAGTACTCAGTGCCAGCAGCCTTTTGAAGGGGGACACACTCAACATGGAAGGCAGAGAGTACAACATTGATGCAACTTTTTTCATAATGCTATACTATAAGTGAGAAGTTCTGTAATACCCTAATGCCTGCTTGTATGTCCATTAGCACACACCTTGGCAGTTACTTACACCTTTTTTGAAAACTAGTGCTCTTCCTTACGCTCATTTTATTTCTAGTTTTTTATTTCTTTAAATCTTTCTTGAAAATAATTTATTATTTGAATAACATTACTTTTCAAGATCACATTATGGTAGAATATTTTGAAATTTATTGTATTTTTTAGGTTTTTCTATGAGAACTACAGGGCACTCCCAAACTTCTGTTATGACAAAATATTCATGTAAATATTTACTGTTGTTCTTTGTTTATTAGTTTCCTTAATCCTTTTGAATTCTGCAATGCTCTACAACTTGAAATAAATTTAGCAAGATTGTGGTATAAAAAAGAACTGGAGGGAAAATAGTTCTTAGAAGCAGAAAAAGTTTAGAAATTATGCATATAGGAGCAAATATTGATACAAATTTATGCAGGCTCACTGAAACTCTTGTTTGAATGCTGATGCTCAGTCTATAAGGAACACATCTGAGAATGCTGCCCCTGTAGCCCTGCAGTCATTTGCCAGCCATCAGAGAGGTGCATGACTGCTCTCCAGGATCTCCTCAGTGCTACATGGCAAGTTTGATTTACACAAAAAAAATAAGCAGATAAGGAAACTATACAAGTTTTTGTTGGGAAATTTTAAATGAAAATTTAAATACATACTAAGCTTGTGGACTTCCATTTAACACAGTATGACTCATAACATACAATACTTCTAGACAAAACAGGATAATTTTTTTCAAATAACAGAAAACAATAATCTGATCATTCCAAATGTTACACAGTACAATTCAGAGTTTTATCAAATCATATAGTTTTAAATATGTCACCCTTCAACAGCTCAAGACTGAAAACTACCCTTTTTTAGCTTCTGTAGCAACACGATACCGAAACTGAGATTCCAGATATTCTAAAGAAGAAAAAGCTGCACTTTTTCTTTTGAACAGTACTTTTTGAGACTCAAAACAATTCTGAAATTTTGAAGTAGCAGAAAAAGTAGTAAACAACTTATTTATCATGGTGATATTGACCTTACATGGCAAAATGTTTCCAGGAACTAATGACCACAATCCCAGCTTTGACAAGAAAAGAAGATGTTGAAATCTCAGAAGTGTAACTAAAAAAAACAGAAGTTCAGTCCACCACAATTCCGTAGGTTATGCCAACTTACACAGAAAGCACCAGTACCAGGATTACCACCATGTGAACTAATATTCTTCCTACTGAAGTATTTCAGCCCAGTGGACTGCGCCATTAGGGCCATATAAGAGACATGGGCAATGACAGCACTTTGAAGAAAAAATTTTAAATGTCATCTTTAGTATGAAAAGTCAAATAGATTTATCCCACTTCCAAAAAATTACTGTGTCAGATGCTTGATGGTGAAAAATACAACTCTGATCATCTCCTGAAGAGCTGGTGAACTGAAATAAACTGCTGATTGATAGGCAAACCCCATTTCTGACTGATGACCAAACAGCTGCCATCTGATAGAGAACCCTGTGCCCCATTGCCTGCAGTTATAACTCATGGCAGTCGAGTGTCAGTCTCCAACTGAGATTTGCACATGAAGACATTGATGCAAAGACATGCTTCATTTCATCCAATGAACATAAAGGACAAGGGATGCCCAACCCTATAACACAGAGGTGTCTGGAATTAGCACTCTGAAAACTGGAAAGGCAATCCTCTGAAGATATTTGGGTGGGTATGTCAGAAAAAAAAAATTCTAAATTTTTGAGCAGATGTGAAAAGTACGCACAGTATGGTCACATCTGAACACACCTGGGGTAGACTTTGGCTTAACCTACCACCAAAGTTCTCGATGACATGGGCCTGATAAAAGAAGGACAATATTAACATGATAGTTGGTGAAGAGGTGAAATACTTCACCAAGATTAGAAAAGATATTCTCTACAGAACAAAAAGTTCTCATTATTCAGAGCGAAAAACTCCACCAAATGACTTATACAGTTTTTCATCCTATCAAGTACAAACTTTGTATACTTAAGTCTACATGGCCTGAAAATAGTATTGTAGACATTAAAGAGTTTGTTCTCTTACAAATTCCCTAATAAACCATTCATTAAGAAAAAAATCCTTAAATGTAAAGTCAGCGCCCTGACAAAAACTTCAGTGGTCACAGATCAGGCAAATGGAATGAATTTTAACTAGCAATAATGCCCTGTAAGAAAATACTAAAATAATTTCATGCTGTTCTTATCACTGTCCAAAAAAAAAAAAATTACTTAGAGATCCATCATTACAGACCAGTCTTTCCAATTGCCAGAGAAATACTGACTAATACTATGTTGAAGACAAGCACCTAAGAGTTCCACCAGTTTAAATCCAGAATGCAGTAGCATAGCCCATCTTCCTTAGCTCTAAGGGATAGCTGGTATTGAGCTACCCTGGAACTGGTTCTATCACACTGAAATGAGTATAGAAAATTTATGCTCAGGCTGTTAGTTTCTCAGGATTGCTCCGGAAAGAGTTACAGATCGGGGTTTGTGGGGTAATAATGAGTATTATCTATATATATAGACATATTATCTGTATTGCATAACTGCAGTCAACTCCACCATTCAGTGCTAGTTATTTGAAATTCAGATACAGAAAATGTGCCAGTCTAAGTGTGAACAGAGTTGAGTGCAAACTGAATAAAGGAAAGTAAATTGTGAAAATCTACATTTTAGTGGGTCATACTGGTTTGAGAATCCAGAACCTATAGGTTCTCTGCAGTTATAATCTCTTTTTGGACAGTATTTGAAGGAGCAAGTAATTTCATCGTTAGAGGAACAGAACAGACAACCACTATCAAATGATAGGTTGTCAACAATACCTGCATGCCTAGACAAGATACAGTCTTGAGAAGTAATTACTGTCTCCTTAGAACAAATGACACAATTGAGACACCACCACCATATCTGCAGCACCAAGAGAGGTTTGAAAAGACACTCTGATGAGTACTTGGACTTTAACAAGGACTGAAAGAAGGACCTTCACAGAGTCTGTGAAAAAGATGACAATTTATGTGGAAATTCAAATCTGAGAGGATAAAAACAGCCTCCAATTTTGCAAGCTGGAATTGCAATGAGGCAGAGATGGAACATTTTTCAGGTCAATCAAACATTTACAGTCTTATCCCTGAATTTGCAGAGCCTAGCCCTCTGACGATCACACTCACAGATAAAACAACAGAACAAATATATATGGGAGGTCAGTTCAGGCGTTTTTCTATCAATTATGTTCACAGCAAGATGACAGGAGAAAGAACTTCACCTAATAGGCCAGCTGGCTCCAGTACAGCCTCATTAGCAGGCAATGGCACTCAGATGTGAATAACAAGCACAGAATGCTCATTAAGCTTTGCAATGGCGCTACCTCCTCATTAAAGGGAATCCCTACAGGAATGCACTTAGCAGATCCTGGGAAAAAAACACTGCTCAGAGTTATAAATGTGGCTAGCATCTTCTCTCTAGGAAGAAAGAACATGCAAAGATCTAATTCTGGATAATGTCTGAGCAGGTGACACTCTCTTTAGAGAAAAACAAAACTGTAATTTCTGGAAGTAGATGCATCTGCACATTATCCTTTCATGCCAATATAGCTGGAGCTCCAGTCAGAGTAAATCTTACACACAGAGTTTCTCGAGAAGGCATTTAATGAATCTAGTAACCCAACAGGTAAAGAGAAGAAACATTATTGTTAAGATGTCAGATTATCAATTTCACCTTCTTTGAATTACTAAAAGAATTTTCCAATAGAAATTATCCATTAGAAATATTCACCATTGTGCCTGGCCAGTCTGTAAAATGAAATGCAACACTAAAGTATGTTCTTGATCAAAAAATGCTCACAGCCACAAGAATAGGCTACCACACTGCAACACTGTGAGCAAGACTCTCCTGTGACAGACTGCATAAAACTCCAAGTCCTTAATGGTATCAGAAACAGAGAGAGAGGTTCAGGGGACAATCTCACAGCTGCCAAGAAGAAATACTGTCAGGTTCATGCCTCAGAGGTGTAATCCACCGGTGCTTGTAATACCAATGACACTGCAGGGCATGCGTGCCATGGTAGGCAAAGAAAAATGCACTGTGTGTACCTTCACTTTTGTACTTGCCATGAAGATTAGTGCAAGGTGTGTTTCAGCCTGCCTGCCTGACCACTGCAATGGTAACCCTGGGCTTGAGACGTTTTACTTTAATCTTGATGAAGGACAAGACTACCCTTTCACTGTAGACTTCCTAAGGAAGCTTTCCCTGATGATACACAATCTGACTTGGGATTGGACAGCTCATGGCAGCCATGAGTACTGAATTATTTAAGACTTTTGTAAACGCCTAGAGTAGATAGATCTGAAGAATAAGCTTCAAGACATTCTAATTTTCATTTTGAAAGAATGTCAGAGCTTACTGGAATGCCACTCAAGAGAATGGAATTTAAGCTTCTCAAACTGTTTAAGTACAAAAAGTGCTACTTCTGTATCGTAGCTGACTGGGACAAACCCAGCACCAAGCATTCTCTTCTTTGTACCTCCATTGGCAGAGAACCAAAAAGGGAAAATGTTGTGAACTTTAGAAACCTGGGGAAAAGATATGCCTGCCTGCTACCTCTGTGAGTCTTTGAGTGTGTGGATTCCATGAGCTGATGACTCTCCTGGGATGGATCTGAAAGCAGCCAGAACAGGTATCTGGACTACCCCATCTACCTTTGGGACACTCCCCTCGCTTCTTTGCAGACAACCTTTTTAATCACATAACCTAACACAACTTTTCTATTATGCCACATACTGTACTGGTCCTCAGGGCTACTTCCTGGACATGTTTTAAGAAGTTTCATATCCAGACTGGGATTAAGGGGAGAATCATAAAACACTGTTGTCTAATAACCACAGTATTTGCTGATGTTAATAATTTTGTATGATTGTATTAGAAATCTGATAATCTGGTCAGCTGATTCTTCACTGTTTCTTTGTGGAGGTTTTTTTTGCAGGAACTCAAATGCTTGAACAAAAGGTAATAAAAGTTTTATGATGTGCTAATTTGCAAACTAAAAAACATTTTTTAGATTAGTACACTCAAGCTATTTCTAATTCAAGATGTAACGAGGTTGAAAAAATTTTGGATTAGTCAATTCCTTTGATAATTGTCTAAAATGGAACCTAAATTATCATAGCCTATATAAAGAAAGACTTTTATTCCATGTAATTATTTATGCTCTCTTAAAACCCATATCTGTCAATTCTGTATATCAAGACAGCTCACAGCAAAAAAGCACCACAACTCTTTGCCTCATGCAGCAGTATGCATTCATCCAACACTCCAGAATACTTACACAATGGGTTTTTCCAGTCTGCTCCCCTGTGATCCCACTATTTCTCCCAGTGTACAAAACATCTGTCCCAAAAAATCCTGAAAAGCAATAGCATAATGACTCAGAATTCATATTTCACTCAATGAAATTTAGTTTCCCATTTATCTGAGCTGTTCCCTACTGAAGGACAGATTCTGCTGAACACCACATCTTACTAATAATCATGCAATAATGAATCATAAACAGACTCACTACTATCTAGTTGACATAACAGTGGGTTACATTTACAGATGTAATTCTAAGGCAGTACACAATCATTACAGGGAGGATGTAACTGGAGATCAATGGCTAGAAGTCTTTTCACTGCAAAGCACATGCACAGCATTCCTTCCACTGTCTTCTTTTCCTTTGCTCCAGGTTCTCAAAGGTTCTCTTACCAAAGCCTGCCTGTATTTATTTTAAAAAAATTCACTGAGAAGCCTCTGAATTCTACTCTTGCATCTCCAAATTTAAAGTTACTATTTCATCACTCCCACTTCAAGATAACAGGAGCATAAAAGGTTTCTTTTAACACCAAGACACAATCAAAACATGCTTCAATTTTTAGGGCCCAAAAAACATCAACAAAATGCAGCATATCACATATCTGAAAACATATAAACGTGTGCTTAAATATGCCATGAAAAGGAGAAATGTCCCATTAAAATTATACTCATTAGCATTATAAGTGTTTCTACGCATAGCACAATCACTGTATTTGTCTCTATGTATCTGATATTACAGTCAAGAGAAAAAATAAGCATACTTAAGAAATGTAAGCATTTCAGCACAAGGAAGTATAAAGTGAGGAAGTGAGGAAGAACTTACATGTTTTGATAGGTTAGGACTCTTTGAATCAACATCATAGCTTAGGGAAAAAAAAGAAGAAGAAAATTTATATCAGAGTTGCCAGGTGACAGATCTGAGGATAATTATGTAAAGAAACAAAAATCAAACAATTCTTTCACCTATTCCTATGTGTGAAGTTTACACAAACAGATTTGTGAATGGAAGTTCCCCAATAAGGAAGGCAAATTGAGTCATCACATATTATAGGACTATGGTTCACCAGCTATTTGAAATTAAATCATTTTCAACAAAGCGCAAGCTTTAAAGACAAATCCTTCTGATATTCCTCTTTAAACAATGAAAGAAGCCAAAAAAGCAGACCAAAAATTAATTTTTAACCCTAGAAAACAAACTAACTTGTAAATTATTTTCTTGGGTAATTTTTCCGTCATTTGAATAAGGAAATAGAAATAACTGACAAAAAACTCAACTGCTTTTCACAGGAGTTTGATTTGTTCTTTTGACCTTATCATAATCTTGGTCTTCCTCCAGCTAGCAAATGTCATAGTTTCTCTTCCACGAGTAAGTCAGAAGTTAAAAATAATTACTCTCTGAATTTAAGAGAGTGAAAAAAATAATGTAAGACAATCATAGGGGATTAGTAATCGCTATACTTTAATAGTCTTCCATCTTTATCAGATAATCCAGTCATATTTTTATCAAATAATCCCTTCAGATTCAATACCAGTAACTAAACTGAAAATGTTTTTATCTGTTATTGCCCATATCAGGCTCCCCCTGCACGTTCCTGTTTCCACTGCATGGAAGGCTATCCCTTTGCTTGTGCTGCCACAACTGGTTGCTGAGATGCATCATGAACCAGATCACAGGTCAGGATGGCAGGAATACCATAAAACAGCTGGATGTGGCGCAGCACAGTGAAAACTTTATAAACATATTTATAAAGAAAAAAAATTCCTATAAATATCATTAATACAAGTTATAACCTCCAATTAAAAGCAAACTGTTTGGTGAAATCAAACAGAAAAACACAACTGATAATTTGACCTGAGAAGTAAAACAAAGAACTACTTCACTGGCAGAATCACTAACAAAATACCAACTGTGAACAGAAAGGGGCTTGTGCAATTGGTAGCTGTACATTTTGGGGTGGGGGAGGGGTTATGCTCATTAATTGGAGCAGCAAATAGCAGAGATATACTTGCTGCTTCATTTTCTTTTCCTGCAAAAGATATGAATCATATAAGGAATTTCATTGAAAAGTAACACTTTGGCCAACAGTAGTACACAATTTTGCCACGGAAATTAATATAGGAAACTTTCCAAAGCATCAGAACTGGGGTTTAATCCATGAGTGGCTATATGAGATTCACATTCCTAACTCAGAGTTCTAAGATATTTAATTTCTCATCTATCACTGTTATAAGGCTCTATGGTAGATTCACACAATGTGGCTATAGGGTCACTTGCAGGCAAAGACAGCAACAGCTATTCAGCTTTGAGTTCAGAACAGACTTGTGTCCAGGAAACCCAGAACAGCAGCAGAAAGCAGTCAGGTCTTTCTGTCAAGTACACAGAATGTGTGATATTTACAGCTTTTCATAAATAGACAAACAGGAGTCCATTTCCCTGACTACATAAAGAATTAAATAGGAGACTGTGCTTTCCCTTCCAGGCCCAAGTCCTTTCCAGATAACACTTATCCAGAAGGTCTTTACAGACTCCTCTTTCTTTCCCTAGACTGAGACTGGCTTTCCTCTTTTTCAGTTCATTTCCTTCACTTTTCTCTTTTATTGCACTGCCCCCTCCCCAAAACATATGTGCATCCTATGAGAAGCAAGAGGCAAACAAATCTGTATGTCCACACAGCCCCTACAGTATAGTTATTTCAGCAATGTTTTATATTTGGAGAAGAATCCTTTATTTCACAAATTGATTAGCTCTGACTTAAAACTTATTTTAAATAACCCACAATAGTTATACCACACAGACTGAATGGCATTAAAACCCAACTTTTAAAATTACAAATAAAGCCTGCATCAGGCTTCTACTGTGAAAGTGGAAGAATTTGTACCTAGCCACCTCAAAGTACCCTGTAATCTTCCTGACATTAAGTATTTCCTTTCATTCCTTGAAATAGGTGGTCTAGTACATCTTGTAAAGGAAACAAAAATAAATAGGAAAAGAGTTCTTCAACTTAAAAAGGACATGTAAAGAAAGTTTATATGCCAATATGCACAGTATAATGCAAAACTGCAGCAAAACCTTAATTATCTATGAGGGTTATTCATACTCTCTCTTAGGGCAAGGTTAAGAAAGAACTGCTAACAAAAAAGAGGATGAAAATTAAGAAAACCCCAACCCTGATTATCACAAAGACTGAAATAATCAGAACGGACTGAAATAAAAGAGATGACATGCAATGGTGACATGACCTGGAATGGATTCTCAATTCTATTTCCCAAAGAATAAAGTTAAAGTCAAAACAATTCCACCAGTGGAATGAAACGAACACATCTGGAATAATATCAAAAGCTATCTACTTCTAGAACAGTTGCTGATGTTGCTTTAAAATCTTAATACTTAGTATATTTAGATGCATTGGCTCTGTACTACTTGTACAGTATTTTATTTCTGAACGGTATATTCACACCTGTTTTGCTGGCTATGCTGCAAGAATATTTTATTGTTTTGACATCTTTTGCTTTCTATTTTCCGAAAGTAGTAGTTTTAAGTATAATTGTACTTTGACTAGTTAACACCTGCCAATTTCTTAAAATTCAGTCATTACGATGTTACACATTTATTTCTGAGGAAGCAATGGTAAATCAGTCATGTTTATTACGTTAATTTAACCTATGTCAATAGATACCACTTCACTTCAAGTTAATTTTATGTTGGGAAAACTTTACATGCTTACAGAGGCTGCAATATTAGAGTCAGATTGTTAACTTACAAATCAAATCGCAGATTCTCTCTTTCTTCAAAGAAGTAGTCCATTATAAATTTTCTTACAAAATCTGGATTTAAAGTATTATCAATTACTTCTGTTCTTCCAAACTGTAAAAGAAAAGTGTAAGTTTAAGCTACATGCTATAAGGAAGTATAATTAAGTAGACTGCCAACATCAGGAATATGTGATTTATATGAGAGCCTGTAAAAACTTCTCTTAAACGAATGCCATGAAAGAAAATGACTGCATTCACATGAATAGATCAGTTACCTGTGGATGAAGACAGAGCAGCAGAAGACCTCATATTTCAATATAGAGTGGTACACACCTTGTCTTGTATGACCTAAATGTCATCAACATCATCTCCCAAAGCCAATAAAAGTCCACAAAAACTTGAATCAATAACAAAAATCTACTGTTTCCTGAAAAAATGCCCGCCAAAAAAACCCCAACCAAACATGACAGCAAGCAAAAGCTTGCCTATATTGTTTATTTCAGACAGCTTTAAATATCAGGGAACACAGTCTTTCCATTGCAAATGTATCATTTTTGCACTGTCCATCTCCTGTTTCACCTCAGTTCAGCTCTCTCTGAGCTTCTGGCAAAATGCATTCTCTTTCTTGGTGTTAATAGGAAGTGCCTCGGTTCTTGTCAAGCTGAATCTATTTTAATTTTAAAGAAGTTTAAACTTTAGCTGAGGAAAGCCCATAGCAACCTGGCCTGACTTTGGAGATGGCTTTTCATGGATCAGGAGGGTGAACCAGACACAATAGATGAACAGGAGGCTGGATAACACATAGGTTCCTTTCTCTTAAATTATTCCATAATTGCCATATTTCACGTATCATGGGTTTAAATTTTATAGCTCTGTTAGAAATAGAATTATGTATGAATCCAAAGGAATGGTTACTTCAAAAGAAAAAGAAGTTATAAAATGGCAGCTAAGCATCACTTTAAATTTTTTAAAATAATAAAACATCATAAATTTATAAGTACTTTTGATCTCTTCAATTCTGCATTTTTTCCAATAAACAATATTTAATTTTACACTACAACCACGTTACCCTTGGGAAATCTGCCAGACTTGATTTACAATGCATTACAGAGGTGTATCAGTAACTAAAGCTAAATATGCAATGTGCTGATGATCAAATCACACTGAGGTCAGAAAATGCCTAACTGAATACCCATTGCACTATCACCCTTATCTCTCATCAATTATACTTAGATTGTTACAAAACTCAAGAGACTGAATTCAATGGCACTACTAACTTTTCTTTCAATTATTTTAAATTACTGGTTTAGATTTTAGTTGAGGTTTCAAGTTTTTTGTCTCTTTACTTTTTTTACATGGGCTACACTAATGATTCCGTCACATATGTTTGGACTCAATGATCTTAAAGACCTTTTCCAACTTAAATGATTCTATGATTCTATGATTTAACTACTAATTACTTAACTGACAAATTACTAATAGAATTTGCCTTATGACATTAAAAAGCTGTTCTCTAAAAATCACTAGTCTACACTTTCCAGCTACATTAAGCACTTTTTGAAATCTGTCTTCCCAATTACCTATAGCCTTTTTAAGCAGAAGAGGTTATTTCCATAATCCAGTCACTTATGACTAATAACATAGCTACTGATTAATTATTTCTCCACATGTCCTACTTTCCCCACTAACAACCGTGTAAAGCTAAATCTTAACATGGCCACGAAGCAAAAACCTTAAGAAACACTATTTGGGAAAGTAACAGAATCGATGTAACTATTTAGAAGGACTAATCTTCTACCTACCACCTTAATTTTTTTACTGCTGGTATAAATACAATATACCACAACATATGAAACACAATGCTGACTAAGCTCCTCCATAATGCCAAACTCTAAATTTTGGCTGTTGTAACAAATATTAGGAATGGATTCTACTCACTGAACCTTATGTCTGACATAGTCAAAAGTTTAGGCTTTTGATCATCTCTTGGAGGCATTTATATAGAATGACTCATCTGATCTAATGTAGACATCTAAATCAGGTCTGGTGAACTGCCCTCAGGATGTTATTTCTTTCCACTAATTGTAAACATAAAACTGAGTTGCAAATATTTATACCTGAACCTCCTGATAGACAAGATGAAGATAATAATGATTTAAAACAAAAAACTCCGATCTTCTAGCAACTGCAATGTCAAAAGTCTCTTTTAATGCCTGTAGTTCCTAAACTTCCTCTTTGTTTATACCTACTTCTAGGTAAGATTATATTATAATCCTACCATCAGGACAATTATAATATTAAAAATGGTAAGTACTTGTTTTAACAGCTACACAAGATAAGTATGAAAATTCCCTGAAGTTACATATGAACCTTAGACAATAATAAAAGCTAACATTTTGAAAAAATCCTCTTAACCTTGGACCAGAAGAGGACCCAAATGCTTGAGTGATGATCTAAGTTTGACAACCAAACCGTACCAAGCCAGCTAGACACCTGAATGACTTAAGAATCTGCTGTTTTCACCGTTTGAACCCAAATGCTTTAGAACCCTGTGTTTGTCCACTATATCTGCAAATTTAACTATGATTAGTGAATTCCCATTTTGAGTCCCTGAACCGACATTTCTTCATACAAATCATCAGAGGAGTGTGATCCAGTAGATATACTGAGAGAACGTCTAGTACCCACTTAAGAACAGAGAGCAGCAATTTAGCTAAAAACTACAAATTAAATAGGTACACTGTTTCATGCATTGCACAGTTATATAAGCTTCTCCCCAAGCATGAGATAAATTCAATTCTCTCTTCTTGACAAGACTGAAACCCACATCCATCATGTTTCAGCAAAGCAGAAAATACAATTCTCTGGGCAACTGGCAAGGACACCAAACAGAAGAGGTCTGTTTTCTGTGTCCCTGGTCCCCTCCCACTGGAAATTTTACACAGAATCATCACAGAAAATATCAGATCTGAAACCAGCAGTATTAGACCTCCTCTCTTTTACAGGAAAAACCCCAAGATAGTGCATTCTATTCTTGGGTCTGTTCTTAAAGGCCATGGCCACACAGCGATCCATTTGTAGTGAAGAACAGTGCCACCAATTCTCTCTGAAGGCAAGTAAATGGTGTATTTTATCAGTAGAAAGATGACCACCCTTTCCCCCAAAGCCATCAGCTCTTTCAAAGAGTAGCATTAGAGGAGAAAAATCAGACGACTAAGAACTGGGACAGAGGTCCAGGCTATAAATGTTGATCTGGTGCAGGTATCTAATTTTGAGGTACTTGATATAGTCTCTTAAGACATATCTCTCCAGTGTTTACACACATAGGTAAGATAAAGTCCAACCTATGTATAATATCCTCCCTCCCTTGTTGCCTAGTGCATACTCCATTCAGCAACATCTAACTTCTCTGAAACACTACACAGCAAAGGTAGATCTTTACCACAACTACGGACTAGTTTTGCTGACACTGACCATCACCATGGCTGAGTCCTTCCACAGGTCTTGTATATTTGAGTGTCTTCCTCTCTTGAGGATCACAAACCTTACCCAAATTAACAGCTAAGTCTGGTTTTATTTATCTGAGGGGGACTGTAAAATGGGAAGCTTACATATTTTCTCTATTTTGTTTTCCCTTTTGATGGAAGTGTGTGGTACAGATATGGAAATTGAGATCAATGTGACAATGTTTTAAGTGTTTGCTTGTACATAGGACTCCCATAAGCCTAGCATGGCATTCAAGAGGCTATGATATGCCCTGTTCTGCTAGGGCAAATGACCAGTCTTAAGTACACCCAAGAAGTTCATACATCCATGGATACGCATCTTACCTCTCTCCATTCTTTGTTTCCAATTGCTTGTGTGTACAAGACACAGACTGTGAAAAGAAAAAAAAAAGTTCCGTCATTATCAAACTTTAACATACCCTTAAACTAAGTGAACTAATTTTGTATTCTCTTGTGTTGCGGAAATTAGTAACCAGGACAATCCAAAGTAATGTTTTCTGTCAGCTGTCATCAAGCCTAACCAGACTGGTCACAATATGGTCAACTTGTTGCAGAAATCAGGTAATAAATGGGAGTGCTTCTAAAGTGGGAGGCAGGACCTACACTTAACCTCCAGTTAACCAAAGGTTAACCAAAGCACCTGACAATCTTTAAAGGCAAAAATGGATAAAAGTAGGTCTTCTTTAAATGTGGATGGCCAGGCTATTCTGGATAATCTAATGCACAATTACCCTAAAATATACTTCCTTTAAGAGAGAAGAAAATTAAAATAAAAAAACCAAATGAGGACCCTACTGAAAAGAGACAGGGGAAATAGAATTGGAAAAAGGGGAAAAAAAAAAGACTTCTCAGGTTTTCTTCCTTAATTTTACTTCAAAAAGCATCTCACATATGCATACTTTATTTTTTAAAACTAAAGCCTGATAAAAACTGGAATCAATTAAATTTGTTTACCTAACCTGATTTTGAAAGACCAGGCAGAACAATCCCACAGGTGTCACTCAGGTCTGCATTTCAAATACAGCACTCACTACACATTAAGCTGCAGCTTTCATCACAGGGACGAGTAACAGGAGTACAGTGATTATAATCAGGTCTTTTAAACATTACTTTAAGTACAGATCATTTGCACTGAAGGAGCACTATAAACCTTATTTCCTACAGTCCTGAACTAGTTGCAGATAACTACAATAAAGCAATTTTAACCTGAAACTCCTCTCCAACCCCTTTCAAAACAATAGAAATACAGATATTTAAACACTTTTTTCCTCAACAAATTCTTTTCCTGTACCAATCACTATTTTTCAAAAGAAAGTTAAAAATAATACTGTTTTAGGTTGCAGCCTCAAACAACAAAGGTAGAGGCCTGATTTTGTTCAAGTTACAATCACCAACAGACCAAAGCAGATATGAAGTCAACCTTCTAACTACTTTTCCTTCTTACTTGAAATGCATTTGCTCCACACCAAAAGAAAAAAAATCCCCTTAGGCAGTAGCAAATAAGAGGAGAAACATAAAAAAGCTATTTCAATATTTTAGCTCATATAGAAGCTAAGAGTTAACACTTTTATTTTTTAAACAAGATGTCCTGTAGATGAAAAAAAACTTTTACAAAAAAAAATTCAGAACAACTCTCAAGAGATGTCTGTCTTTCTCCATTTACTCTAAATAAACCCTTGGCAGGCAAGTGCCTGTCTTTGGTAACTGTTTATAGTAGACTGAGTCCAAACCAAAAAGCCCATTTTTACAACACACTCTTGAGTAGACTGCTGGAGTGTATTACATGAAGAATTAAGTGAAATGGGAAAATGTGAGAAAACAGAATGAAATAGAAGCTATGAAATCAGCTAAAGAAAGTTCTGCAGGTTACTGAACTTCTGACTACCTTTACATCTAGCAGTGTAGAATCACAGAATATCCTGAGCTCGAAGGCATCCAGCTGGAAGGGATCCATCAGGATCATCAAAGTCCAACTCCTGGCCCTGTACAGGACACCCCAAGAGTCACCTTGTGTGCCCGAGAGCATTGTCCAAACACTTCAAGAACTCTGTCAGGCAGTGCTGTGACTGCTTCCCTAGGGAACTTGTTCCAGTGCCCAATCGCACTCTGGGGGAAGAAGCTTCTTCTAATACCCAACCTGAACCTCCCAACAACTTCAGGCCATTCCCTCGGGTCCTGTCACTGATCACCACAGAGAAGAGATCAGAGGAAGTTGTGGATTGCAATAAGGTCTTCCCCTCTAGGCTGCAGATGTGGCTGCTATTTTAAATATAATAAAAATAAAGACTAATAAGCAATCACCTCATGCAATATTTTATTGTAAGTAAAAGGTGCAAGTCTGACAGGAATACATACATACACATGTGCACCTCGAACTGACATACTAAAAAAAGTCAGCCCTAATAAAAGCTACAGAAAAGAGACACATTCCAGTCTTTCTGATAAATATCTTGTAAATTTAGAATAATTATAAAAATTCTTCTATCTTTCCTCTAAAACTCATCCCATAAATCTGTAGGAAACCAACCATGATACTGGTCTCCATCAATGCTTAAGATTCACTGTCCCTAAAGGCTCTTAGAGAGACTTTTGTAAAGATCCTGATATACTAATTGCAATAATCACTCAAAAAGTTCAAAGTCGCATCAAGTTGGAGAAATGCAGATAAATGAAAAAGTCAATCTAAGGCATTTGAAATGCTCAAACCAGAGATTAAGGGCTCTACGAAGCAACCAATTATTTTAGCAGAAAACAGTTAGCAGCATTGTCATAAGGGAGAAGAAGGAATGAAGTGGGATAAATAATATTTTAAAAGCCATCATATCATGCAACCACATCCTAAGGTGGGGCTGAAAAAATAGTTTTTCTCTCAATCTCAAAAACTGAGGGAGCAATGAGAAAGTTCAGAGCAGCACACTGGTGATGGGTAACTGAGAAACCCTTTTGTGAGGCTTTGCCACGTGAGCTCTTCCAAGAGAAGACACATCCACATCTATAGCCAGGAATATTAATATTCAGTAATTTTTAATTCTGGACACTGATACCACAATGTCACATTCAAGGTAAATTTAATTAAATCTTTCTATGAAGAAGAGGGTGGAAGTGTCAATAGTTATTACTCTGTTGTAGATACAGGTCCCAAAATATTATACATTATCATAGCCTGCACCTTCCTATTTTCCCAGACAGACTGGGCTTCCCTGACCTGCTCTGGTCCTTTCCCATTCAATGCTTATCCTTTAGTCTCGCAACTACTGTTATACCAACATTGCACATCCCAGTTTTCCCAAACTTAACAACACATCTATTCCAATTGCAAGGAAGACTTATAATAAAGTTGACCTTTTCCTCATGCTACCTGAATCTTTTCATGGTACTAGTTCTAGCAGGACTGCCCAATACTCTTCACTGACCAGCTTTTACACCTTCTAGGCAGAGCTGCCCTAAGGTCCCTTTGTCCCAACTGCCAAGAGATTCTTCTTGTTACTATCCTCCATGGGGAGATTCCCCAGGGAAGAGTTTTAATGTCTTCAGTCATTCATATTGGACTCTTTTGATGATCAATACTCAGGAGCCACAGGGTTCCACAGGAGGACATTTCATCCTGATGGTGCTCCTGCCAGCACAGCTCTGCAGGGCTCAGCTTGAGTTGTCAAGCATGGGAAGAAAACAATTCTGCCTGTCATTAGACAGAAGAAACATGCCAAAACCATTAATCTGCATCTCCTCTGCAGGTTTTATCCCTGCCTCATCAGGGAAGCATTACTTTAGCTCAGTTGCCTATAAGAAAATAAAAAACCCCCAACAAAACCCATAGATTTAAAAAAAAATATTCCTAGAAAAAATGGTCTCCAAAACTAGGAGAGCAGAATGGTCCAAATGCTACAGTAAATCAGTATATATGACTTGCTTTGACTCCACTGAGCAGAAAGCACTGTCAGTAAGAGGCTTCAGTATTGTTTAAAATACTTCATGAACAAGGGCTATCCGAGCCTGTCCCATCTATATCTACTACCTCTACTCTACAGTTACTTCTATCACTTGCCTCTAGGGAGGCAAAGTGACAGATTCCTCCTGGCTTGAATATTCTAGACTGCAGGAAAGTGGTTGGAACTAGAATACTGAGTAGCAATTACAGTATCTAAAAAGGCCAAGCATATGTGCTAAGAGAACCAGAGAAATCACAAGTTCCTTTTTAATTTCAGAAGAAGGCTGTTTATATTCACATGGAAGTCAGCTACATTCATGTGTGCCCCTCTGAGAAAAAGACTAAGACGATAAAATTGGATTTTCACTATCAGTATGATGCTTAGATAAATGCACTGGAGTATGAAAAGCATATTAGAACTGGCCTAGCCAAATGCAATGAGACCTCAACATGCAGGATGACTCTACATGGTTCTGCTGTGTATGAGATCTAATGGCTGCAAATTCAGCGGTTGTAAAAGTTGATCTTAGGAGAGTGGAAAGATGCTGGGTTTGACACCTCTTCAGCGAGAGAATAAAGTTACTGTATATAGACCAGCCTAAGAATGGCCTTTGTCCAAGTGAACAGACATTGAGGAAAGTTGTCCTGCCATACTTCCAAACACGAAAGAACAAGAACCTTTTATACTACTCCCCCATTTTTCAGCAGGGCCATATCTCTATGCCCAACTAAAGGACAGTACGAGCAAACAAACTGAACTGGCTATTAAAACAACCTGCAGAGTACTGACCTGGATGTGCACTGTTTGGAGAGCACCCAAAATCAAAACTGCTCTGACAAGTGATTTCTTGAGTGCAACTACAGTCTGAGCACTTCCAGAATCAACAGTTGCCCTCTTCTCTCTTCACCAAGGACAGAACTACTGTACTCCATGGTTTTATACTGCTAACTTGTGACAGACAGGCCTGATTGGCAGCATAACTGGGTACTCACAACTGGAGACCAGATCTCTAAAAAACATCACCAATTTCAGAGCTTTAAATAAGCTATTTACCATAACTGAAAAAGCAGTATGTTGCAATTTGATAAGCAAGTTTATGATACTTTAAAAATAATTCCGTATACTCTGAATCCATAAAAAACCCCCCACCATTTTACTTCTCAGAAACATTTTAAAATAGCTACTAAGATTTCTTTTTGTTTTCCTGTCACTTTGTTTCCGTGTTTTCCCCAGAAGAGGTCACCCACCAGCCTCGATCACTTTGGTTGACCCACCTGCATGTTCCTAGGCAGTGCACAGGCTACAGGAGGTACTGCCCTTTGCGTGGAGCATCTCCTCCCAAGAAGCCATCTCCAGCACGCACGTGGCTCTGGCAGTATCTTCAGCAGCTCTGCTTCTAGCTGGCAACTACTGACAGTTTCTTACTGGGCTATGTTTGAGCAGGGCACTGTGTGCTCCCCTGGCTGGCAGAAGTTCTGGCAGGCAAGCACTACTCAGGTGGTTTTCAGAGCTGACTGGAAGCAGCTGTGACTGTCACAGGGTGGCTCATGGCCTTGTCCCACACAGGTCACACTGCCACTCAAACCCTGCAATTTATGCCAAATAGAGTTCCCTATCTGATAAAAACTCAAAGCACTCGTCCTTAGTAGTATCTGAGCTTAAAAACTGTAGACACCTTAACACTTTTGCCAATATGAGAGCTCTCTGAATTCATTACAGGCAATAGGTCACTGAGCACTCTTCAAAACAGTTTAACTGAGGGTCTTTTTTCACAGAATTGTTAGGAACCTCTGAAGATCATCTAATCCAACGCCCAACTAATTTTTACTATTTTTTTAGCCAACTAAATTTTTTTATTAATATGCAAAACACTCAAGTTTTACTTCTGTGTGATGTGCCTACACCAAGCTTTTTGAAGCTTTTTCCTTCAAAAGTGGAACCCCTCTCAAGAAATTTTTGATGCAGAACAGAAACATATACTCTACCAAAAGTACTCAAAATGTTTCATACTGCTACATGACTCAGTATTCAAATATCAGGGCATGGCTGCATGACCAGACACTTGATACAAGTATATGTGTCTTAGGTTATTTCCAATGCCAGTAAGCACAATATGTGGTATCCTAAGCAAGAAAAGCCCAGGCTCAAAAAAAGAAATTGAACTTATGGATAAAAGCAAATGGAGAGTTGTAGGGAAGACAAGATGACACCACAACCTAAGGACCAGTCTATTAACACTACAGAACTCCTATGAATAACATTACCAGAAAAGAAAGGAAATTTTTTGTGATCTTGGTTCCTTGATTAAAGTTTCTATAAAGCATCCAATACAGGAATAAAGTAATGGATTTTAAATCAAGAGTCCCAACATAAATTCATAGACATGAGAGTTTTGGGGGATCCAGTCATAATACAGCTCATGAGGAAAGTGAGTGTCACTAGCATACAATTCTGAAAAGATTAATTCAAAAACCATCATACCATTTCTGATTAGGAAAGATAGTGTTTCCCAGAGATTAATTAACTTAATTTTATTTTTCAGCATTTGACTCAAAGATTAGTGGACAGTATGTACTAGCAGCAACAAATGCTTCATTTGTAGTTTATTTAATATTTTGCTTAATAGCTTTGAAAAACATCTAAAACAACATACACTAAAAAAGAAACAGCAACCCAACTTGCCAGAATTTATTAATTTTAGAAAACTTTGAATGGGTTGGATGCTAAATAAGGGGACTATTTAGCTCAGGAAAGCAGTATTAAAAAGTATTTAAAATTCCAGTTCACATAACATTAATTATAAGTGTAACTTATTTGAGTGTAATTTAATTATTCTTATTAATTGTCACAAAGACAATGTAAACATAACTGACATTGAAAAAAATCACCCACCTAATTTTATACCAGTGTTTGCACATTTAGAATAGGTAATAAGAAGAAACAATAAAATACTATATACTCACTTGGATCAGATTTAGAAAATGTATCTCTGTCCAAAAGATTTCTATAAAAAAAAGATAAAAAATAATCTTAGGTATAAAAAAAAAGTGAAAGATGCAAATCAGATACCAATGTGTATACGTTTTTAACATTTTTAATCAAGAGTCAGATTAGTCTTCTGCCCACCTAATGCACAAGACTTAGTCAGCACCAACACTGGAGTCAGCTTACATTTCATTTTATTATTCATTTTGGATTTGAGCAAACTGTGGCTCATATACTCCAATACCATGAATCAAAAAGCAACCACATGTACATTATATACACACATAATGGTCATCAGGAAGAGAAACACCCCTAAATCACAAATTTAAAATTTAAAAATTTAATTTAATTTAATTTAAAAAAACCTTAGTCTTTACCTAAAAGAATGGCTGTGAGATTTCAGAGCCATCAGGAAGTATCTCTAAGAATCTGTCATGGACAAGTAAGGTAAAGAAAAATAATCCATACATAGGACATGCATCAAAACTAAGAGTCTTCTAATTGTCCACAGAATACCTAGGAATAAATATTAATTTTGTTATGGAATGCAGTCCCAGTATCATAACCACACTTCAGCCAGCGGAGCATCATACACAGATGAATGGACTTAAATTAACAATTCTGAAGAATCAGGACTGACCAGAAACCTTTCTCAGAATAATTACCAACACTTCATCATTTAAAAAACAAACAAACAAATAAATAAATAAATTTAATTATCTTGACAAACTAGAAAAATGTTCTGGAAACAGGATGCCATTGAACAGGGACAAGAAAGAACTATTAAACTTTGGAAGGTGTTAAACTTAACAGCAAAAATGCAGCACAGCTACATGTAGCTGGATATACAACAGTTATGTCAAAAATAGTCCTAGATATCACAGTTGGCCACAAATTGAATGCAAGTCAGGAGCCTTGTATCTTTGGGAAAAAGGCATACTGGAATACACAAAAAAAATGCCACTTTAGACTAATTGTCTGGTCTTCATAACACTGGCAAACACTCAATTCATGCAATAATGTTTTCGACACTCCAGTGTCTTGCAATCTAAGACAGACATGGAGACACTGGAGTTCAGTGAAAACAGAAATAATCAGAAGTATATAGACCATATCTACGAGGTAAAGAAACCCTGCTACAAACTGAAGCTGACCTCGATGCAGACAGAGCAAGTAGGAACAGGTTTAACCATAAATTGAATCTTCTGCACTGCAAACACAGAAGTTGAACTTTATTCCATTGTTTTACCATCTTTCACTTTTAAAGGTGGGCAGACATGATGTGAAATCTCCACTGTCTTCAAGAACATGTCAGATAGCTACAATTTCTAGTAAGTTCTTTGATCTTACCCCAGAGCAAAAGAAAGGATTACATAACCAGTTTACATCCCTTATAGCTTATTATTTTTAGTAATTAGTAGAGCATCTTCAAGGGCCACCAATTACTACCTTCATTCAGATCTAAATCATATAATCTTTGTGCTACTGAACAGTGTTGAAAAGTGTATGAATATTTTGTTCGATACAGGTGTTCTAAATGGTCCACTTAAGACTTCAACATACCGTATTCCAGATTCAGGTATTGCCAAGTTCACATTTCAGAACAAGCAATACAGACAAAAAAATAGCTTTAAATTAAGATTGGACAGATCTGTTTTATTTAATCTAGCCAAAGTATGCACTATCTTTAATATTAGTACTTGTGAATGAACTTGAACTCTGCATACACTAATTCTTCAGAATTTCTCTAGTCTAGTCAGACATTTAATTTTTATGCATACAATCATATTCAGCAAAATTGTATCCTTCCTTAACAAAAGTCATGCAAGCATCAATTGGAAGTATTAAGAAACCCAGGAAAATCAGTGAACTCAAGTCAGTATTTGACAACATTTACTACAAACTGCTTTAAGAGACAGTGCAGCAATATCAGAAGTTTTGCAATATCAGAATTGCCAACCCAAAATGAAAATTGCTTCCTATTCCTCTTTAATTATGCTTACCTAGATATACCATTAACTCCTGGTAACTAGAATTAGATTATCCCAAAATGAATTGCAATAAAACCTCAATATTAGAGTTATATGAAAGAAATAGTACATTAGACTTTGGATCAGGCCTCCCATACTCACTATTAGAATTCCAAACAATTTTAATTCCTCTGCATGATGACTATACAGTGACCTTATAGCCATCTAACTGGTATAATCTGCTTGTCCCTGCAGATTAGGATCAAGCAATTTTAGTCATGCTTATACTAAGTTAAGGTGCTTCTAGTTCTTTAGATATTTCCTACTCTTCTTGTGTTCCTTTTTAAATTTTATTCCCCTCTATTTTCCTTTATACATACTAACATAAAGACTGGCCTGGTACTGTAAAGCTCAGTCTACCCTGATACTTTTATTCCAGCAGGCAGCCACTATGGGAACAGCATAAAAAGAAGGTAAGAATCTATTCTTCCTAAGAATGCTCCTCATCATCAGCCATTAGCTGCTCCCAGGCACCTGGTGAGTTAAGAACATTTCTACATAAACAGTATCCCTGAAAGCACTGCAAGAGTAGAGATATCAGAGTTTAACATTGTAATTCAGGTCATTAGTGCAATCAACTTGTGATTTTGAACTAGTACAACTTGCAAAATCCTCAATTAAACCCTTCACACATTTTCCTAAAAAAAAAAAAAAAGTCTTCAGCAAAGTTTGCAGCATGCCTGATTGTCCAAATCATAAATAGTGAATCAAAACAGTAACATAAGAGCTGATTAAGCTGTTCGAAAAATGCAGCCAATTTCAAAAAGAACGTAAAAGAAAAAGTGCCAACAGGAAAAAAAAAGGAAAAAAAGAGTCTGATTAATTACCTAACAACTCAATAGGCTGCTCAATTTCATTTCTGCATTTTAATTTCAGGGGGATAACAAAGTGCTCCGTTGTTATATAACATAACATAAGAAAAAAGAAACATAAGATAACATAAGAAAACTACATGGTACATAAGCATAGGACAATCTAGAACCACAAGAAATGGTAACACAAAATAGAAAGCAGACTAGATCTATTTCTAGAACTTTAGGTAGTCTTTGTACTCTTAATTTTCAATAACACTTTCTGCACAGGCTGAGCAATACAGAGTGTATTTTTTCCCCTTTTCCTGAGAAAAGCATTCACTTTGGTAGTAAACTGTTTTGTCTCAGGAAAGCTCAGAAACACCTGAAAATTTTTCTTTCTCCTAATCAAAGTATTAAGAGAAACAGACTTATATTTTAACTGAACATGGTATATTTTTTTCTACGCCCATTAAGCCTTTCAGATAAAGAATGCAAAAGGAAAAGGAATTTCTGTCAATTATGAGGGAGGGGGAAAAAAACCCAAAACTATTTTCTTGAGAAACATGCGTATCAAGCACCTACAGCAAGGAAGTCTAGGAACATCTGTGCAGAAAGCATTATTCTACCAGCACAGATCCTGAAGGAATTAATTCTGCACCTGCCCATTCTGGAGTGGACCTTCCAAAACAGCTGCAACAGCACAGATGCCTAAGGAAAAAAAATGAATAGGATCCATGGCAATAACACTGGAAATGCTAGGATAATTTTTTTTTTCTGTATAATGAGAGCAATTTCCCCAGGGCAAGGAAGAAAGTGATCACTAAATAAGATAAAGTTAAAACATATTTAGCCATGCCTCACAGAATCACTTTGTTCACATAGTTTCATAAACTGAATGAAACTTTACCAAAGCAACAGTTTTATAAAATAACAGTGCAGCACTCAAAAAGTTTTTCAGACTAGAATGTCTCAGTTGGAAGAAGCCTACAATGATCGTCCCATCCAACAGCCCAACCACTGACTGGCACACCAAGTTAAAACATGTTATTCAGGGCATTGTCCAAATAAATGCCTCTTGAACACTGACAGACTCAGGGAATTGGGCACCTCTCTAGGAAGCCTGTGCCAGCATTTGACCATGCTCTCAGTAAAGAAATGCTTCCTAATGCCGAGTGTCTGGTACTGTTAAATCTAAAACTACTCAAATGTATAAATCAGGTGCTCCAAGATTCACTGATCCAGTTAGCAGAGGTAGCTAACCAGAAACCATCCCAACCCATGCTGCTTCCTACATCTCTCGTCCACCACACGTTGTATGTGTGTTGTCAGATGTACGCTTAACAGCAGCATTTACCTTGTCCACATATAATTTCCTTCAAATTTTACTCTATTTTAGTGATTAATAGCTGAACTTCCTTCTCTGTAAGTTTTTTTTAACCCTTTGTTACTCCAAACTGCTAAGCAGAAGTAAATCTCCCATCAGAAATTATAGAATTCTAGCCCTGAACAAGAGACCACAGTAACTACAGAACTGAGCAGTTTAAAATCTGCTTCTCTTGTTTCAAAATTTAAAAAAAAAAAATCTGTATTGACTGGAAAAATATTTACTTACATATTGCTTTCAACAACTCCGAAATCCTTAATGATAAAAATGGGGTTTACTTAAGATTAATTTGTCAGAACTTCTGTGCTATGACTGGTGCTATGGCTTAATGTTTCTCTTCCTCTTTAGATTACATTTAAATGCATGCAAAGATTGCTTGGTTGTGAAATAAAGCACTCAGCAGCTTGCAAATACAGAAGTTAGTTACTCATGCAAAATAATTTTTAATTTTTAAAAAATACACATTTTCAGTATATCATATTTGTATTATATATTATAAGCACACACTACTTCTCTCACACATGTATCAATCCATGGGAAAAAGAATTGTCCCTAGTTCATGAAACAAATGCATTTCTGTTTCCCTCACTTAAGGATGGGCCCGCATCACTTTTTCAAGGAAAATCCTGATAAAGAAAGGAGTATCCCAGTCACTTTTTTAATGCGCAGAATAGTATCTATAGTACTACTAATTGTAATGTAACTGTATTAACCTAGTAGTCACTGCCCCTCTGCCTTAATGGTATCACTGAACTTGCAAGGATCAGTCCTAAGATGACATATGATCCAAAGAGTCCACTTGAGTGAAGAGCCCACTTGACCCACCTGCAGGGTAATTTCACAAACTGCAGTGGCAGCTTAAGTAGTCACCCTTCCACAGCTATTTACTCTCTCCTGTATTCTGTTAGAGCACAACAAAGCCAGCTAGTAGCCTCCAGCTCTCTAGATTCAAAATGACCTGGACCTAAGAGCAGCTCAGGCATTTTCTCCAAATTTTACCTTCTTGTCAAAATAACTGGTTCTCTTAGAATAGGCTCACAGGTGAGACAACAGTGGCTCTACTGACTAACAGGCAATTAGGATGACCTGTTCCTTTCTGTTCAAGTCACCTCCACTCTTTGGGGCACTAGAAGAACCGGAAAGAGAGCAAACATATCTCTGATGTGCAAGCTTAAGAAAACATTCGCAATACCTCTTCATAACCTTTGAAAAAGTAATTCACTTTTCTTGTTCACCAGAAAACAAAGAAATAATTTTCAGCCTCACAGTAACTTTCATTGTCAAGCTAAGAATATATTGATTCAGAAGCCATAAGGGAAAAAAAGAAAGAGAGAAGCAATGAGAAGTGTAAGACAAGCAGTGCTTCCACGAGTTTTATGACAACCCACAGCCATCTCTGGCTAAATGTTATCCAAACAGTTTTAGGATGAAACATCTATTAAAACTGCTGACTACTCCTGAGGGTTAAAAAAACCCCAAAGGAATTGCAAAGTTTATTTACTCTAACATAGCTATAGTTTTACAGTTCTGTTGAAATAGACAGGAAGTACAGGGTTATAAAAATACACTTCCACAGATGAAACAGACCTGAACACAATCTAGCACTATTCCGGTTTTAATTTTTAAAAAGCCCGTTTAGTACTATCACAAACTGGTGGAACTCTGCTTCAGTACCACCTCAGCTAAGTAAAACCAAAGTTCCATGTAGGCAAAGACAAGTTCAGACAAAACCTGACAAGTCCTGAGACTTGCAAGGTTGCATGAAATCTGAAACTTGTGTGAAATGTTAAAGGTGCTTTCCTGCGGCCAGATTTGCATCCCTAAACAAACAGGAGGAGAATTATTTTTGGGTGCGTGGTGAAACCGCTGATCTTCATAAAAACAGCCAAGGTGCACAGGAGGTGCACACCCACCACCAGAGAATGACCACAAGAAACCAAGCTTTGTTTATCAAAAACCGTCTTTGTTGAGCCAGATAAGAGAAAAGGCCAGCAAGAAGCAGATCCTGTAAGGCGGGGTAATGCTTTTTATCAGCCAATGTCCTCTCCTGATAAGGCTCAGGTGTAAAACCACCTCCTGGGGGAGGTATCGGGACACTCACAGGTAAGCCTGAAGGTATTCATTCATTCTGAGAAGTCACAACTGGCTCAGCTGTGCAGCCATGAGAAACAGTGGTCCTGTCTTAGAAAGGGCCACAAATCAAAGACCCCCGAAGCATCCCATGACTGTGCAGGATCCACCGTATTTCATCAGTGTAAAACTCCACTCCCAGGAGAGGTACCTGGGCCTCCCCACCTGAACATATATTAGGACACTAAATCTTTTGTTCAGGGACTTCTCTACCCCCCCTGCCAGATAAAGACCATGACCACCACTTTGATCAATGGACATTGAAATTGCAACAATTGAGTCTCGGTGCTGGATCCATGGGTAGTGATATCTTTCCTCTCCTTTATGTACTTTTACCCTTTCTTTCTTTTCCTTGTATATTTTCCTAAGTGATATTTGTATACTTTTACATAATTATATTTCTACAGATAATAACCAAAGCAGATCCATACCTCCCTTCCATTGTAACCAAACTGCTCTGAAATAAACCTGCCACGTGTATACACACTGGTCATTCAGGGTCGTTTCACTTTAATCCACCCCCAGAGCTCTAGTAGGAACTTTTAGTTAGTCTCAGGGATGGGTTATAACAGCCTGTCCCTAATGAGCAGAAAATCATGCTATGAAAACCCAGCATTCACAAAGGAGACAGAGGAGTCCTAGAGCTTTATTCGAATAAAGGGAGAGAGTCCACTGGGCCATATGCCCGTGGAGTTTCTCTCTGGAGGTTTCACAGGACGCAGCCTCCTCTAATCCTAAACTCCCTCTTCCTTTCCCCAGTGGCTGAGGTGCTTAGAACGTACAGCCTTCCTGAACAGCTACCACCTATTCCCCCCGTGAACCTGTCATTTTCCTCCAGAGTTTAGAAAATCAGGCTGTTGGTTCTGCAACAGACTTTGTGCTGCCCCACCTGTCTATTACCCTGAAGTTCAGGAGTCAGACTGTCGGGGTTCTGTAACAAGCTTGTGCGGCTTGACATTGGTAGAGGCTCATTTCAAAGGCATTAATGCCCATTTCTCCTAAACACACTCACCATGGAATTGTTTGTGAAGACATTAGCACCCATCTTTACCATCACTAGCAATTGCAAAACTGAATATGCAGTGCAAAATATCTGCCTTAAATTCTGGAAGTCACATGGCTTCACATTTAAATTTCAAACAATGGAGATACACAGGTGAAAACTAAACCATGCACTCTATCAGGAATGCATCTCTATAACTATTTTGATGGACACAGTGACCCATTTATATTTTTTCCTCATCTGAAGCCAACTGGTTGTCTAGGCAGTTTCATTTCAAAGAAAAAAACGTAAGATCAACCTTCTGTTGCCAGTCACATCTAACCATTCCACGGACCTTTAATCTAACCTGGAAACACATACACAAAGAAAGCAGGAAAATAAAAACCAGATTTACAATCAAAATTAATTTTATATTCTGTATTTTGTATAATACAGAGCTAGAAGCTCAAAGAATTTGTTATGAGTATCTCTTATCATTGTATCTTTCTGTGACAGGGACTTCTAAAAAAATTATTAATATTTTAAAAAACACCAGAAGGTAAGTATGATGGCTGGAGAGACGTGATCTTGCCAGAAATCAATGCCTGGGACAATCAAAGATATCATTAAGCATACTTTTAGGTATTGCAAACACTACCAAGTGGCTGATCAAGACTTTCAGACTGCCAAACAAAAGGAAAAATTCTGAAGTAGTATGTTTTGTTCCTCTGCAAGAAACTTGGAATTAAACTAATTACTGAGAATAGGGGTTGCTTAATTCCATTCAGCTCATTCATTAACGTTGGATTTCTGTACAAATTGTGAAGTAGCACAGAACTGATCCAAAACAGACATGGGCAGCCAATTGTATTTCTGTTGAATTAACTGTGACAAGGCATTTATGGTTCCTTTATGCACATTATGCCTGTTGTGGGAACACAGGCAGTGTAGAGGCTATCCAACATAAACCCAGACCTACAAAAACACACTGCCTGATTGAACATAAAGCCTTTCAGAGCAGTATTATCATAACAAACTTTCTGAATTAGCAAAGTGACCCTGCACTGTGTCAATATTTTACAACAATTCTACTGTCTTTCCAATAACTCTGTCATCTTTGATACACAAGTCATAAAATTATGAAACTACAGCTTCACTTTCCTATAGATATTAAAAAAAAAACTCTCAAGAAGATAATTTTGATTGATAAGTCTGTAAATAAATGTTAACATAAGGTATAACGGAATTCTTGACCTTTTTTTAACCTAAGGTTGCAGAATGGCTGCAGAATTATCAAGTACTCCAGAAAAAAAACCTAGTAACCATGATGAACAGAAATCATCATTATACACACCAAAAAATTAAAAACTTGAACCCAATAAACTACACTGAACTTTGCATGTTCACACAGAGCACAAACTTCAAAATACGTAATAATCACAATCTTGCAGTTCTCAGCATTAGATAAATTAGCTCGGTCAACACACAGCAATTGCACTAACAGTGGGGAAGATGGGAGCAGAATATGAAGATTTTTCAAGACTTAACTAGATTGGAATCCATGGAGTACATCGGTAGAGGGAAAAGCAAAGAACATCAATAGAGGGAAAACAGGATGACTGGTACATGGCCTGAAGCTTACCTGAAGCTCACATAGGACCACAAGCCTACACACACAGCTGGTAAGAGAAGAGTTGTGTCTAGACACAGGCCTATAACCAGCATGCAGTGCAAACACTCCTTTAGAGGAAGAGGAACCTCTGGGCTGGAAAACAGTAGTGAAGAAATTTAGAGTGCAGCCTATTTCCACTCTTCCCCAAAGACTGCAGGAACAAGGTCTTGGTCTTTCACCACACAACAACTGTGCAAAATTATGCCAGGCAGCAACAAACAAAGATTGGATGGTAGGTGGCAGTAACATTTTCACCAGACCATGAACACCCTTCAGGACATGTGATGGAGGGAGAGACAGGGTGCAGAGGGAGATGGCTACTAGAACAATTGATCCAGACAATTTTGGACAATTACCAACACCAGAGGATCCTCTGTGATAACACATGTAAGTTCTTCTGCCATATTGGATCTGGCTTTTGAGTCAAAGACTAGTCCTTCCTGATAAACTACATCTTACAAAGTCAGAAAAGAATTGTGAAATTTTTATTTGATAGGCACTGAGTAGTAATAACTAGAATTAAATTATTTCTTGCTTTTGTAGCATTTGTAAAACTACTAATGCTAGCATTCAAAAGCCATGGGAATGATACAAAAAGCTTTTAGTGTAAAGAAATCCCAGAAAGAGCATTGCCTGATAACCAGAACATTCCTGGATTTTACAATTTTCACAGAATTTCTCATCCCATGAGATGCCTTTCTCCTAAAGGCTACCTGATGTGACCCTGGAGCTTGGAGAATATCAAAAAGTGCAATGCCATCTGCACAGTGCTGAACATGGATACTTTGGTAACACTGGCAGTATGAGCATGCAGGCAAATGGGGAAATGCTGACAGAGAAACCACACAGAACTGAAAACTAAATGAATAGAAATTGTATCCTTATTGAATAAGATAGACAGAAAGACAAAACAGATGAAAGAATATTGCCCACAGTCACAAATTTACTTTGTGGCACAAACACTGCTTCACTGACCACCAAGTTACACAACCTGTATCAACTGGAAGAACTTCCCTCATCACCTATAAGAAAAACATGCAGAAACCACACAAAAACCCCAAACAAACCCCCAGAAACCCCACAAAACACCACCACAACAACAAAAAATCCCAAAGCCAAACGAAAAGAAAAACCCAAGAAAAAGGTCTGGGGATAAATAATAGTTATCAACTAACAACTGCAGATGTAATTTAGTGATCAAATTGGTCCTACAAGTTTTCAGGTATCAAGGAAAACAAACGTCGTGATCCAAACTTGTTAAAAGCATTTCTCTCCAGGTACTAAGGAATATACTAAGGAATACACAACTGCCAGTTATTAAAGAATTTTCAGCATTCTCTGAATTTTGCAGTTTGCTCTTGCCATCTTTCACAATTTCATTTAACAGCACATTTCATAAGCTTTAGCCAATGAATGTGTTTACAGATGAATCACAAACGTGTTAATCATTGATCTCTGCCCTAGTGTCACTCATTTT
The DNA here is from genome assembly GCA_013396875.1 of Vireo altiloquus. Lineage (NCBI taxonomy): Eukaryota > Metazoa > Chordata > Aves > Passeriformes > Vireonidae > Vireo > Vireo altiloquus. Next base: position 1,115,244 of record VZRF01002283.1, read on the forward strand.
ATACTTTACTTTGAAGCATAATTTTGCAATCAAGAATTGTCATCCAGCACATACAGAAGAAAGGAATCTCCATGGAAATTCCCGTCTTTTTGCACTTGACATCAAGACAAATGAGAGAGTTTCAACAAAACTGACATGGCTTTTAACGACATCTACAGAGAAGCTGCGGCTGTAAACTATACACTGAAATATACTGAAATTAGTTACAAGTAAGGCCAGAGTCGATTGAATATGTTCTATACCTGCATTTCTTTGTAACTATCTGATGGATTCTTAAACCACTGTGAAACATTGCAGGTATATACAAATGATACCTGGAATTAAAGGAACTCCCATACTAAATGAATTGGGTCAAATTCAGCATAAATGTTCTGACATCTGTAACTGTGACAGGCTATTTGAAGAACTAAAAAGTAATACTAAAGGTCCTGGATTGCTTTTACACATTACAGCACACCCTTCCTCGGACAACAGTTGGTGCTTGTGAACTTTGCAAAGACAGCCAGCAAGTGCAACGGGGTTCTTGTATGTCAGCTTGGTGACTGTTTTAGCATTACAAATTTAATCTTACTCTATTTCTCACTGCTTCAGCCTTCTTTTGAAATCCACACTTGATAAAACATCAAATCATACTTTATTTACTAAGGAAAGAGGGGGAGTGGTCTGACAATTTTTAAGTTTAGAGCACAGACGTTCTGTCTTGGTAGTACAACTGGTAACAGCAACAGCTCTGGGGACCTACATTACAAAATGAAGCAACGGATTGTAGAAGAAACTGCCTCATTTCCCATCAGGAAATACACTGACAGTTCAAATTTTCCGCTAGAAGCTGCCAACTCTGCTGGTGAAAGGCGTCACCGCTTTGCAACTACTAGGAAATACTCAAGGAAGTCGCGGAATGCGAACGAAGAAGACATGAATAAAAAAGCGCACAAATAAAAATGTTTTTTAGACCTCTAACGAGAAAATCTCTGCATCGCGGGCGCAGGATTTTTCAAATATTGATAAACAAGAGTCAAAAGAACAAAACTACAGACACTACATTTGGGGTTATGGGTTGGCATTCCCTCAATTTCGCGGCAGCAGCGTTACGAAAAAACATGACGAGGCGACACAACACGCTCCTTCCCGTAAGTTTTTTAAGAGAGCCTCGAAGAACCCAGGATTACTCCGGACGGGAAGTCTCCGTCCCCACTACGGCTCTTGGGACAGCTCCAGAAGTTAAAAACCTGCCGGATAACCCGTCCTGCGCGCTCACCGACGCGACTCCCGCTGCCCGGGAGGTGCGCGGGCAGGATGCGGGGCGGCGGCAGCCGCTGCCCGTCTCGGCGGTACCGCGGGAGCCGGCGCTTCGGCCCCGGAGTCCGCCGGCAGCACCCTGCGGCGGACACGCCCGGTGCGCGGCCAGCGGGCTGCAGTGGGCTGGCAGCCGGCCCCGGGCTGCGCCCGCCTCTGCCCGAGGCTGCACCGGCAGCTCCCCGCGCTCGGCACCCTCCGAGGGCAGGAGCGAGAATGCCTCGCACAGCGCCGGGCATGCGGAGGGCGTCCCGCGCTACCCTTCTGCTCCCCGCTCCGCCGGGGCACCTGCCCGCTCGCCCGTCCGCCCCATCCGACGCCGCTGGGCGAGCGGGTGATGCGGCCGTGAGTCGCCACCGTACCTGCAGGACACGGAGAGCTCCACCTTGGTGGCCGGGATGCTGGAGCTGAGCACGTTAAAATCCCCCACGGACGCCATCTTCGGAAGCCCACCGCTTCTGCCCGGCTTCTGCTGCCCCGCCGGCTTCTCCAGCCCGAACATGGGACAGAGCGGGGCGGGCGGGAAGGGGGGAGGAAGAGAGGGAAGAGGCGGCGCCAATTGGCCTCCCCTTCGCGACAGCGGTGCCGCCCGTGTCGCGGAGCGCGGTGAGCGCGGTGAGCGCGGAACCCCGGCCCGCTCCGCTCCGCACCCGCGGGATGCGCCCGCCGGCTGGAGCGCCGAGGCGGGAGCGGGGCGTGACGTCACCGCCAGCGGGAGCCGCGCGGTCCCGCCCCGGGCGCGGGCAGCTCGACGGCCCGAGCGGGAGGACGCACCGCAGCCCTGAGGGGAAACGCGGCACCGGAGCCGTCGCGACCCCAAAAGCGAGCGTGGCGGCGGAGTGCCCCGGTGGGGGCGTGCCCAGGGTGCGGTTCGGAGCGATTTCTGTCCTGCGCCTCCCCTGTCTCTTCCCCCTGGCTCCTGCGCGGAAACTCCCGCTCCGTCCCGTCCCGCAGGCTGTCCGGGGAATCGCGTCCCTAAGCGTTAGTGAGTGAGGAGCCTCCCCGGTGTCCTCCCCCTTGGCTCTTGCACGGAAACTGCCGCTCCGTTCCGTTCCGTCCCGTCCCGTAGGCTGTCCGGGGAATCCTCTCCTTCCGCGTTAGTGCGTGAGCGGCTCCCCGCGCCCCGAGCAACCGCAGCGGCGGCTGGGGACAGCGCCTGCGGGCCAAACCGCAGGGCCCGGCGCGGGGAAATTCTCTGGAGCCCCAGGACAAAAGCCCCGGGCGGCGAACGCGAGGGGGTTCGCGAGACACGGCCGGGGCGCAGGGCAGCGCTGGTGCCGCCAGGGGGCGCGGCGGAGCGGGCAGGGCAGGGCAGGGCAAGGCAAGGCAAGGCAGAACGGGCAGGGCAGGAGATGCTCCTCCGGGCATCGCCGGGAAAGGGAACGATCTCGGCGGTAATTGCCTTCGGAAAGCCAACAGCCATTGCAATTGCAAAAGAGTCGAGGGAAAAGAGGTGAATTTACCTTGGTTACTGTGTGCATTGGCACACTGAAAAGGGAGGATTTCACTCTCTCACACGTGCGCAGACCCCTTCCTTTTTTTTTTTCAAGACCACCAATCCATTATGAATCTGTTCATAATAATTCACAGCAATCACAACAGCTCCATCATCTTATATGTCATGTATTTAATTTGTATCCATTATTATGGCATCTAAGTAGTCTCCAATATTTATTTCTCATCATAGCGGTTTGAAGAGAGATGGAAGTGCTACCATTCCCATGTCACAGGTGGGAAGTTAAGGCACAGGTAAATTAAATGCCATGCCTGTAGCCACACAATTTGTAGGACAGGTCGAAGATATCAACCCAAAATCATGTACTGAAGTCCTCTACTCCTCTTTCTGTTAATAGTTTCACGTGTAGCAATGAAGAAATTTAATGTGTTTATTTGTAAAAAGTTTAACTCCAAAGCCACAAAAATTATCAAAATACATTAATTTTGAATTTCATTTCTAGGTTCTTGTTACTGTAATTCAAGTTCAATGCATGATCTCAGGAAGTACATCAAAATAGTAGTAAGAGAACCTGAATGTCAACATCTGGTTAGCTCATAGCAAACAGAAGGGGCAGTGGTGGGAATGCAGAAGACAGTAACATGTTCTTATGTACAGGACATATACTCCCTGTGCACAGCACACATCTGAAACATAACTCCAGTGGCAGAAACTCAAGGAAGATCACTCATATTCAGAAACTTCTGACCACATCCCTGTTCTAATCTTCGGGCTCTTTGTTTTCAGAAGGTTATCACCTGAAGTCTCATTTCTTTATTTTCATTCTCTCGTCCAGAGCAATTTGTAAAGCACAGAGCAATTTCTCATCAAATCTCATCATATCTCTAAAGTACTTCCTCCTAAACCAATCTCTCTGAAGTTCTCAGTACAGCCAAAAAAACCACGTACTTTAACAAGTATTCTAGGTGTGTCTGCAGGCAGCCAAACCAGTAAGCCTACAGCTAAAATTGCTTTAAAAAGCCAAACCACAAAACCCAAATAACAAACAAAAAAGGAATTTAGTTCACTACTATTTTTGTCCATACAGTCGTGTGAAGGGATGGGTGAAGGACCACTGGTGTCTTCAGAGGCTAATGCCCAGTACAAATAAGCTACTAGATAACTAAAAGCTAAAGAATAGTCCTTAAGAAAAAAACAAAGAGTTTTTCAGCTGTATAATACAGTTCCTCCCTCTTTTATAATCTACTATAAGGATCTAAACATGATCAGTGCGTCCTACAGGGCATGGCGTGAATAACCTGAAACATATGCAGAGTTATTTCAGTAAGGATAGTACATCACTATAAATTATATAACTGTTACAATGCTATAGGTGTGAGTAGCTTAAAAGTATATCATATAAGTGTGATACGATCTTCTATTATTCCCTACTAATCCCCTTTACTTTTGGCTATGTAGGGGTTTGTTTTGATACTTTTTTATATTACCTGATCTTAATATTTTACTCTCCTTAGAAAAATGGAAGTAGTTGGCAATTGCTGATTCCAGAAATAGACCACCCTATGAAAATAATGGAGGAGTTAAGGAAATTCAAGTCTTCAGTGTTGCTGGGGAGATATCCATCTTCTCTCATCACATTTATAAAGGCACAGCTATTTTGTCTTTTAATGTTTCGGCTTAGAGTAAATACATAGTTCTCGTGCACTGAGAGTTACTTGTATGGGAAAGAGAAACTAAAAACTAAACCAAGGGGTAGTTAAAAGATGTGCACCAATGGGGCTAAATATACATTATTATCATTCCAGAGAGGCACCTTGTATTTTCTCATTCTTAAATGACACTGAGGTGTGGGGACTGGAACAATGCCCAAGTATTAGGACAGAGGCGGGTTTAGTACCTGAAATATATGTACAAAATACCTATCAGATAACAGTGCAAAAAGAAACATAAGAGCTGTGTGTGGTATATGGTAAGCTGACATTTGAATGACATCAGTGACTCTCTGAAAATTTTGCAATGAAAAGCAGGACATATTTTCCTTCCTTTCTTTTGTGATTGTTACTTTATTATTACTAGCTGTTGCTAATTATCAGATACCTACATAACTCGTTTCAATATCTGCAACCTAATTTAAGGAATGAGGGATATAGTTGCAGTAATTATAGCATAAACTATGAACAAACTAGAGATTCCAGAATAGCTGTAATGCGTAACACTGGATGATTGCTTTAAAACATCACAGCTTCCAGGTTTCAGCAGTATAATTGAAGCCGAATGCCACAGGATGCAAACATTGATTACTCCCCTCCACCCCCTCAGCTTTCTGCCTTGTAGATCGTTATTAGACATCTCAAGAAAAGAAGTTTTATGATTAAATCTTTGCACTCCTAAAAAAAATAAAACACGCACAAAACCAACACAGGAAGTTAAGGAACTGGAAATGGCATCTATTCTACTGTAGATGTGATAGAATATGTGGATGATTGTAGAAGTGAGCTTCAGCATTATTGGAACAAAACAATGTGACTACAATACAATAGCATTTTCATGACAATGACATGCCTACTCAGTCTGAATTTGTGATGAACATACAAGATTCCCTCATTCTTCTTCAAGTATCTGTTCAATAGTTCCCTTGAGCAGCATCCATCAAACATCGTATTTTTATCCTGGCAGCCACCAAACTGTTTCTTTCAAGAACCTGAAGAATGGAGTGAACTTAGCCATAACTTGGTCCTTTCTGATAGCAGAACATAGCACTGAAACAATTCCAATATCCTAATGTACACTACAGTTTGAGAATTGTTATATCTTTATTTCCTGCCTTTGATTAATATACTTAATTTCCTCCTTCTTTGCTAGTGCTGATTGTTTGTATCCATTTGAGCAAAGACAAAGAATTTACCATTTGCTAGGATGAGTGGAACCATCAGTGCCACCATCATTACTGGAACCATGAATTCATGACTGGCTTGAATACCAACCACAGGCTTTAAAAGCCATCTGAAATGGAACATGCTGATGGATACATTTAGTCCCTTTATTCTTCTAGGATGAATTATCTCCTATAACTCCATGATTTTGTAATCTCCTTTCAAAACACACAAATACTGATGAGGTTCTGGTTTTGTGAAAGTAAAGTCTAAAGGAGGTGTCAGACTCAGAGGTTAGAAAAAGTCTCCACTCCTTCAAGTTTTCACTTTAAACACTAGATTTTCAAGGGCTACAGGTGTCAAGGAGAATACATTCTTCAGTAAAAAGTATCTAAGCCTTCTGTGTTTAAAAGCCTTTGAGAACTATCCTTGCTCCTTGTCACCATGGCATAAGCATGAGGAAGGTTAGTGAGTCATCAGTGCAGAGACAGATAAAAATTTCACCCTTTCTGTACCGTGACAAAATTAGTAATGCATTTGTTTGTATACCTTTCTACTGTTTCCATGCAGAATAAAAACACGAGGTATAAATACCACTTTCCCTCTTCAAACACACAAAGGACAGCTATCCAACAAATACTCTCATCTCATTATATTTATCTACACTAGAAATCTGTTATTTATCAAAGTACCTTTAGCACTAGATACGTTTCCTGTATTATTTCAAATTTTCTTCCAGTTTTATCCAGGCCAGAAGAGAGAGATCAGCAGCACAGCCATAAGGTTCCTTCCTTCCACATCCTAAGGCAAGCGTTCTTCCCTAGAATCAGGTTAAGTAGTATCAGTTCCTGAGACAGTTTTCAGTTAGTTCAAGAGCTCTTCAAAATGGCAAAGACCTCTGAAACATTCTCAAGAGTCATCCAGGAGGTGTCATGGAATCCATTCAACATCTTACAACTAGTACTGCATAGTAAGGTCTCCACATCTATGAACAGAGGAATTTTACATCTACTGAGCACTTTTTCTTGCTCTCAGAGTGAAGCAAGTAGTGTGGAATTCAAATCCTAAAAATGTGATTTGGGAGTATTTTTAGTACAAGTTTTTAACTGTGTTAACACAGTCAGATTAAAGTTCAGGTTTTATTTTAAAGGACAAGAAAACAAACTGGTTAGATCTTTTTGGGTGAAAAAGTATTATTCATGCACCTTAAACTGAGCATTGGCCATCCAGATTTCATTTCTGGACAGGCTGCCAGAAAAATGTAAGGATGCATTTAAAGTAATTTTTCTAGAAAATTCATGACTGGCTCATGGCAGCAGATAATTCCAGGTTCTGCTAAACTAAGTGTTTAGTATGGCAGAAAGGATGGTAACAAGAAGATTGTCTGCATACAATTTATCTCAAAAATTCTAAATAACAATGTTCAGTGAACATAAGATTAGACAGCCCCAAAATGAAACCTCAACATGTTTGTCACAAGGAACACTTCAGGAAAGTATTTTAGTCTCAGAAGAGGTAGAAGAGAATCTACTTCTTGCTCTTCAGTTACTTCCCATGCTCCTGGACTACTCTTGATGATTTATTTTTCCTTCCCTTCCATGCCCACTCACTTCTACACCTTCCATATTTCTAAGAAATATCAGCTGATTTGCAAAAAAAATTTGTCTGTTACAAATCTTTCAGGAATAATACATTTCATAGTTTCTTTCTCTGCCTAATCACGACGCATGTCTTTTCCCTCAGTGTGCTTCCAGAATATTCATAAAATCAATGCCACCATTAGCAATACATCATGGGAGGCCAAGTCTTCAAATGCAAAAGTTGCTTTGTGAATTTGGCTAATGCAGAAGAAATTAGCACACAGCCTCTACAATTTAAAGGTATGTTACCCAGTTATTTTCTTCATGGCAACTAAAGTCAAACTCAGTTCTTTTAGAAAAAAATCATTACGGCAATTCTGAATCAAACAGCAGCAACACCCAAACTGTTACATCCTCCTCCATCACCCAGGTTGTAGCTTCAGTACTCATGCACATGACTTCATGTATTTCCTGATAATGTCAAGGAGGCATTGGGTCACACTGTTTCAGGAATGGAAGAAATCAGTAACTCTGCCAAAATAGACACAGATTTAACGTTTGAGAGTAAACTCCAACACAGATTTCATGAGGGAGCACCTATTGCTTATCTATATTACCTACCTGTAAATATTCAGGCAAATGTGTACATGGTGAGGGTGATGACTTGGACTAATCTGGTTGAGTGTACTACTACATATTCTAATTAGCCAGCAAGAAGCAAACCCAAACTTTTCTTTCAATTGCTTTTTAACAGTTTCTNCAGAATATTCATAAAATCAATGCCACCATTAGCAATACATCATGGGAGGCCAAGTCTTCAAATGCAAAAGTTGCTTTGTGAATTTGGCTAATGCAGAAGAAATTAGCACACAGCCTCTACAATTTAAAGGTATGTTACCCAGTTATTTTCTTCATGGCAACTAAAGTCAAACTCAGTTCTTTTAGAAAAAAATCATTACGGCAATTCTGAATCAAACAGCAGCAACACCCAAACTGTTACATCCTCCTCCATCACCCAGGTTGTAGCTTCAGTACTCATGCACATGACTTCATGTATTTCCTGATAATGTCAAGGAGGCATTGGGTCACACTGTTTCAGGAATGGAAGAAATCAGTAACTCTGCCAAAATAGACACAGATTTAACGTTTGAGAGTAAACTCCAACACAGATTTCATGAGGGAGCACCTATTGCTTATCTATATTACCTACCTGTAAATATTCAGGCAAATGTGTACATGGTAAGGGTGATGACCTGGTCTAATCTGGTTGAGTGTTGGATGCACTGCTTGTCAACAATCACATGCTTGAACTCACATAAATAAATACTGGGGATGATATATCAGGTTCACTTATCATTTCATCTTCCCAGAAGGATCCCAGTGGAGTCAGGGTACTACTACATATTCTAATTAGCCAGCAAGAAGCAAACCCAAACTTTTCTTTCAATTGCTTTTTAACAGTTTCTTTCACAAATTTCTCAGTGTAAGCTAAGATAGTGGAATTTCAAAAAACTTGTCACCATATGTGCCCATACTATTTCTATGGCTTCCTCATTTTGAAAAACAGTGGTGGGTGTTTCTGTATTCTTTCAAAGATCAGTGAAATCCCAGCATGTTGCCAGGTCCCTCCATGTACTATTTTTCATGCAGTCAGGCTTACAGTGAAACTCTGTCCCAAATTAATTTTGAAGGCGGCGTGTGATTTACTTTATTCGTGTCTTGATTATTTTTTTCCCTAAGATTATACTTGTTTTGTGGAAGAAATCAACAAATGCCCTTTGGGCAAAAACAGAACACGGGTCTATTTTCAGAAAGGAAAAACTTCATGTCTCCTTAAGACTCTCAGTCATATTTGATAATTCACTGTTAGACACAGAACCAAAAAGCACAAGCCTCTCTTACCCAAAGGGTTCTTATGGCCTGGGTTCTGCAAAGAGGAGGAATTGTGTCTGCAAAGATTTGTGAAACCGTGCGAGGATGTAAAACATTCTGTTTCTCAGCTGAAAGACTGAGTGGGTAACAGTTCTTACCAGTACTATCTGTGATGTTGATTTGGCTTCCACAATTGGTTTTATTCCTCCATCTACAAGGACACAAGTAGCAATAACTGAAATAATAGGAATATCATTAAACACCTCCACTCCCATAATTATCAATCGTTAGACCTTGATAGTGTCATAGACGGTTGATTTTTGTTAATTTGATGCCTTAGGTTTTAACTTTTATATTTTTCAAATCCTGTACTGCTAGTGTAACTCTGAAGCTTCCTGTAGCTTGTTAAGTGCTGTTCTCTTATGCTAAGGTAGACATAACAAAGCCTCTTTAGTTTGCTCTCCAAGGACACCCAGACTGTCCTGGGATGAAAAACTGTAAACCTTCATCTTGAGGAGATGGGGGCAAGCTTGGGGAAATTCCATCATTGGCTGGGTTCTGGTTGGTGAATTTATGCTGATATAAAAGTGTGAAGAACTCGTGACCTGTCGTCCATTTTGGGATCCACTGAGGCAGGACCCTCTCGAGCCCAAAGTGTACATCTGAAGGCCTTTCAAATAAATACCTCCTTTATTCCTGTCTAGTCTCTGTTTCTAGGTAGCCATTTACGGCATCAAATGAATTAGCAAACTTAATGAGTTGTGTGGGTTAAATGGGTCTGGGTGTGGTTGTTAGTTCCTTGAAGTTTTGTATTTGAGATTGTGCCTGGCTCGCACAGGTGTAGTACTTACATGTAACCAACAGATGGCGGCACAGCTGAATGATAGGCAGAGTGTACCAGAAGCTTCCAAATGGACATTACATCCCCAGGTACATCATCATACCTGACGCGGATTGGGCCCTGAGATAAACCAATGACATCAACCTCTGGAGAAATGATTGGACACAAATGCTCCATCCAGACGAGCCAATCAGGAGAACCCTGGATGAGCCAATGAGAGCGTGGATTGAAAAAGGGACCAATCACATTGCAGGAGTGCCTGTAAGCACTCCGCTGCAGGGAATGGAGTCCTCTCACCATGACATGTACATGAGGGAGCACCGTGTTTCGCACGCTGCATCATACTCTGCCTTGCTGCCAGGATCTTGGGCTACTCCCAAATTCTAGTTTCCAGTCATTATTAATAAACCAATTAAATTGGCAACGGCGTCAGACCGTTATTTCTGACAATAGGAGCTTCAAGGTCAAGACAAAGCAGACTTTAATCCATCAAATCACTTTGGCTTTCACCTCCAGGGAAGGCCTCTAGCAGTAGGGGCTTTTTGTCCAGATACTCAAAGTTTATCATTTTAGATAAAATGCAGTTTTCTGAGCTCCCCAATATGGTTGGGGTCTGCAGAGCCCATAGCTTTCTTGCAGTGTGCAGACACCAGGTTTCTCTCAGGGAAGGAGCTGTGCAGTGGCCTGGGTTGCTCTGCCGCTCAGTGGCCCTGGCTGTTGCCTACACAGCTGGGGGAGCTCTGCAGCAAAAGGGACATCCTTGTAAACATATTTTGAAGAGAAATGATTACTGCAGGACAAGGCCGTCTTTTACATTTACCAGAAGCAAGCTCCAAAGTGACTAAACAAACTCTCAGAGAAGCTGATTTTAATCACTCATGACTCATTTATAACTATGAATTAAATTTTCCGACTTTACAGCATTTATTTTGATTGCATTTTATAATGGCAGTTGCCATCCTAGTTACCAAACAGTAATTTATGATATAGGTTAATTTTGCGTTATTAATGAACTATCAAAAAGGCAGTGTGACTTATAGTAATGACATTTAGCAAGTCACTAAAATATCTAGAGGAGAAATAAGAACTTCAGAGAGTTGCTTCTTTTCCTTTCATGAAAACAGAAAAGAACCGCAGATAGAAAAGTTAATTTTGTAAGAATATTTTTTTCTTTTTTCATCCTCATGTATTCCCTCATTCAAGAATTTTAATTTTATATTTTTTCCATTCTATTAAGATAGCTTAAACAAACAGTTAACAGCATGTGGATTGTCATTCAGGAACACTGTCCATCAGATTTTTCTCATTTCATGGCAACATTCAAGCAATTAAGACTTTAATGAGGCTGAAAATTTCCAGCCCAAATAATGTAATGAGTTTGACTATCTTCCAGAACAACTGGCACTAATGCAGGAATGCATTTAACCATATGCTTGAATTCATAACTGTGTTGTTGGGCAGCAGCTGTCTTGCCTCTTAAGTGAGGTGTAAAGCTCACACTTAACATTTGCTGAGCTTGGAGGGTTTATTGCACCATTGCTTTGCCTGTGTGAGAAGTACAATATTGCCATTTCCTCACATGTCACATTCTGCTCTCTCAATGTACTTACTCATATCCACAAATTATTCAAATGAGTCCATTACTTAAGTTTTAAAATACCACTAAGGATTGCACAATATTTCTCAAATGAGAGGTAAATTAGATTCTGTTACATAATAGAGTATGAAAAATTAAACTCTATCAGCACCATAGACTGACCTGTGCTGGCAGCTGCCAAGACTTCTCATTCTGTATCTGTGATAACTGAGAACCTTTCATTTCCTCTTCTTTTCAGAAAGGTTTTGCGTCCTGATAAAAACAGTATTTATTTTCCTAAAATGACTTCATACACATTATTTATCCGACTGTGGAATAAACATTAATCTTCAAAAATAAAGAACTAATTAGTTTGGGACAATTGCCAGATACCAGCAGCATACTTTCCAGAGCCACAGTAGCAAGAATTCTGTGAAAATTTTTCTATTATTTAGGTAACCATAGCACAGTTTTCTTCAAGTTATTCTGCAGAAAAGAGGTTTGCTTGCTGCCAGCACAACCAGCATTTGTCTCAGCTGAGAAAGTAACTTCATAAAGACTTCATGCTTTTTCTGGTGGGAAAAATAAGCAAAAAGGAAATGAATTCTAAAACAAATTTAAAGAAAAAGTAAATGGCTGATTTTAAAATTGTCACATGGATTGCAGTTCTGAATGTGCTTCAGAGATAAGCACAAAACTCCATGAAATAAGAAAAATATAATTTATTTGAATAGTGATTCCCCATTTCATATTTATATATTTGACTTAGCATTTAACTATAAACACACACAAAAAATTAAATTAGGTATTTCAGTAACTTCTAAAATGGTAAATTAATCTTACTTTGCATGGCTAAGAGAAAGATCAGAATGATTCTTAAACATACTGGATTTTAAACAACCTAGGCCAAATTCATCCTTATAGGAACTCAACAGAACTGAAATGATCAATGAATTAATTAACCCTCTTAAATTTAACAGATAATTCAGTACAAATTAATATTACACTTTAAATTTTAACTTCAAGTCCTTAATTATTTACAGTTTTGGTGTATCTTTTCACAGTGATATAATTAGCATAGCTATATGGGGATATGTAGTAATTTTAGAAGTTTGATTGCAAGATATATTTTCAGTCCAGTTTGTGTGTTTCCCAAGAAGCATAAACAAACTTTTGAAAGGGAAAGACACTAAAAAATCATGTTGTTTTAAAAGTTTCTACTTTTTAAAAGCCTTTCGGGAAAATATTATGCATGTTCCAGTATTAATCTATATCAAGAACAAACGTGGGCTCCTAACACAAGGATAAATTCCCTACACATAATTGCTAATTCTACATAATACTACACTTCATAATTGCTACACATAATACTAATCATAACACTCAGTCCAGTTTTAGTCTTGCAGCATACCTAAATACAAGAACCAGACCTATTTCAATACAGAATAAAATCCTCTGCTACCTGGCCCCTGGTAGAAGCAGCCTCCCAACACAAGCATTCTCCTCACTTGGATCCCACTTGGATCCCAAGAACTGTATCGTGCACTGTATGTCAGAAAGGGCCACACTCAGCTATAGTGAGAACTCAGCTTTCTTTTTGCAACTTCATCAGTAATTCTGAGTTTACCTTCTGCAAGACTAACCTTTGCCTTGGCTTATAAGCCACTAGTACTGCAGAAGCTCGGTATGGCAAGGAAAGTTTAGGAGTAATGCTTCAAAACCTCCTTTATCATCCCTTTTCAAATTAAAAATGTGTTTTACCTACTATTCTATGATTCTAAGTCTCTATTTAAACTTAGTAGAAAAGATTAATGATGAAAATTAGTTTTCTTCATTATTATCTAAAAATTAGTTTTTATTCAGCTTTTTAAACTCACTAGCTTTAATTTTACTTATTGCTGTAGATGTTTGTCAAACTATAAGTCTAACATGAATCTCAATACATCATGAGGTCATCCCAGCATGGCAGCTAACTTAGCAGGGAAAGCACTGTTTGACATTATCCAAAGATGTTTTTTTACTGCATATAGGTAAAACCTTATAAAATGAAGGCCTTGTTGCCTTTGTAAAATCATGTCTTAGGCCTGTTACTCTGGCTGGAGAAGGACTGTGAGAAAAGCCCAGGAGAAGAAAAACAATTAGTTTTTACCCATGTAAATGTAGTATCGACAGAAGCAAGAAAGCTAAAGAATAGAAGGAGAAAAACAGCAACTTATCTGCATCTGGTGTTTTTCTGAATGCTTGAATGCTTATGCTATGAGGGGCCAATGGTGGTATGTTGTAGTTGACAGTAGCCAATGAATCTGCTGTAGTAGTTTAGTAACCAATAATCATGTGGCACGAATGATAACATCCAGGAGTCTATAAAGGAAGCTGCTTTGTTTAATAAAGTCTTTTTTGCACATTGTCTGAGGTACAGTCTCTGTGTGTCATGGCCGCCCCAACAGCAACAGTTTTTATCAAAGAATGGTGAGATCATTGAAGTTGAAAGTGATCTCCATGTTTCACCTAGTCCTGCTGCTCTGAGCATGGCCATTGTCAAAGCCAGGACAAGTTGCTCAGGGGCTTGTTCAGCTGAGGTTTAAAACTCCATAAGGCTGGGATTTTGCAGCTTTGCCAGGTGGCCCTTTCCAACATCTAAACACTTACAAAAATTTGCCCTATATCCAATTAGGTTTTCCTTTGCTGCAGCTTGTGACTGCTGCCTTTTGTCCATTCTGTTGTGCACCTCCAAGGCAACACTCCCAGATGTTGTGGAAGAGCTCCACTCTAATAAGTAATAGGTAATAGGTGGCAGCAGTTACACTCCTCATGACCTAATCATCAGCTCCCTAATCATCCTAATTATCTTGCACTGACATGTCTCTGCAGTTGAATGTCTTAATAGCAGGGGTCCCAATGCACTTCTAAGAGGTGACCTGGGGGAAAACATCCCTGCTGGCTCTGCTACCACAATGCTGGGTGTTGTTAACCTTCACGGCGCCTGGGGTGATCTCTCTGCTCATTCCTGTTCAGTTTGTTGTCTGCCAAGGGCTTTGCTGCAGAGCTGCTGTCCAGCCCCTCAGACGCCCTCCTTTACCCGCATCTGGGCGTGCCCACCCCAAGTGCAGGGCTGTGCATTGCTCTGCATTGAAACCCGTAAGGCTCCTGTTGGCCTGACACGGGGCCCTCTCTACACACAGCAAATCAATATGATAAAAGTCTTTATTGCTTATTCTCTCAAACTTTATTGTGGTTTTTATGTGTCTGATGATAGCTTTTCACAGCACAACGTAGTGTGGTAAAACAATAAACATCAGTTTACAAAAATTAGTTCAATTTAGTTTTTTAAAATACCTTAACTGTTTCTTTCAGAAGTCCAAATCATAGGCAGAATGTAGTGTTGGTCTTAACATCAGCCTTGGCACAACGTCCCAAACAGTCTGTGACCTTGACATACCAAAAGAGTCTCTCAGGTTGCGGAAGCCAAACCATAACCACCTTCTGCACCATCAGCTTATGTCCTCCCCACAGCCCTTGGTTTTCCTAAAAAGCAAATACAGTACAAGAGTCTATTATGCATTACTCTCCAAAACTTAGATATATTCACTACACAGTGAATCTTAGCACTTTACATTTACCTCAGTTATTATATTGTCTGAAAGCCCTGGTGGTGTAGTGGTTAGCATCCAGGCATAGCAATTGCTTGGGGCCCGGGTTCGAGTCCCGGCTAGGCTGCTCCCCGGGCAGGCAGTTGCTCGTTAGCCCTGCAAGGGGGCAATCTGCCTACGTCCTGAGGAGGACCTCAGCTGCCACTGTCCAAGACTCGCTTTGGCCCGGCAGAAGAACCTCGGGATTAAAGGGTGGGCTCAGATCTGCGCGCCCTGTGTCTCACCTAAAAAATCCAGTGCACAGGCTGGAAGGTCTGAAAGGAAAAGAGACCTTCCCCGGAGCTTCGTACGCGAAGGCTGGCCAGCAGCAATATTGTCTGAAAGTGAATTTCTAATACTACCCTTACAGTTTCTCTTTGTAAAGCCCTCTTAAAATATGCTGTTCCTTTTATAGTTGCTTTCCAAAATAAGCTTCTTACAGACATTTGCTATCTAAATCAAATTAATTAAATTGAATCTTCTTTTGTAGTTAAGGAAGACAAATAGGGTGAGAAATGCAAATACTAACATATATCGCTTCTTCATCAAAGGCTTTTTTCCCCAGTATGCTTTCTGAGAAATTGCGTCTGCAATGCAAATGAAAAATAGTTGATATACAAACAAATAGATGATATACAGCTTTATTTAACTGTCATGTTTTGATGTTTAAGACATTTCAAAATGCCCCTTCATCTTTGCAGAGAAAGGTTTTTGAAACATAAATATCTCATTTTAGAACTGCAGAATTGTTCAGATTTTAACCACTCAAGTCCACTTTAATTTTTGATGTAAGTGGAATGCGTATACTTTATTTACAGTCACAGAGAAAGAAATCATTTCATTATCTGTTTGTCATATTGAGGAGTAGACCAGATATGTAAAAAAAGGTCTTAAAATTAAAAGGGACAACTTCAATTGTATAAGCAACATTATTACTTCAGGGTTTAGAATTGCAGAAGTTATTTATCTAAATATATGGAACTATGACTACTGAAAAAAAAATTATATTTTAAAAACTATTTGCTTAGAATGAAATAAAAATTAATAGGTTTAAACTATGATGTAATGATTGTTTATGGTGCCACTGCTCCATATCACAGTTATTACACAAAAGTGAATTCTGAGACTGATGTTGCATTCAAAATCATATTAGGGGCAGGAAGCACCTTACATGGAAGCCAAGAAATTAATGTTAGTCTAATGAAAATCTCAATACTAATTGCAATACAACAGAAAGTTACTAAGATTAGTCTAGTCACAATAATGCTTCCTGCCACAGTACAAATTATCTGATCAATGCAGAATGACATTAATAATGGAGTCAAAACTGTTGTACAAGACCTTCCTAGTGTCTAGCTTTGCTCTTGGGCTCTGCTGTTTGGTCCTGTGGGGTTTTGTGTTTGGTCCTGTGTTTGATGGCATCAGTACTGCTTGAGAAGGAGAGGGCTGCAGTGAGCTGTCAGCACTCATGCCCTTTGCCCGGACAAGTGTGGTGCTCATGGTGGAGTTCCTTCTTTGCTGGAAGGAGGTGTATGATGTTGATGGTCTTTCCTCCCTACCATGAGAACCCTCACGAGGAGCAGTCTTTCAAGCCTGGTCCTGCAAGCTCCTGCCTCATTGCTCTGCAGCTCGATTTTACGTTCAAATTTTCTGTATATGGTCAGCCTTGCTCTTTCAGCCCTTTTGGTTTTGCCCAGCTCCCAAACTGCACTTCCTTACCAACCGCTGGTGATCTCTTTACAGCACTGGGCTCCCCAGTAGGAGGACATCCCAAGCACCCTCTTTCCTCTTTTCACCCTCTGCTCTCACACTTGGCATCCTGTGCTCCCATTTGAAGGTCTCTGCTGTCACACCGTGGTGATGCTCCTCTGCACTACACCATTCTGTGAGGGTTACAAATACACCATTATACACAGAATGACTACTGGCTACTGCTCTCTGTAGATAAATTCTAATTATCTCTCTTTTCCAGGTGTCTGTGAGTATATATGTTCTATATAAGAAGTGTGAACTTCTAACATAGGCTTTAAAATATTTCTTAAAGGGAAAATCTGATAACTTGGACACTTCAAGATGTAACTTGTAGGGACTTTGGTATTTCTGAACTTGGTACTTCAAGTTCTGTTCTGACCAAAGTAATGCAATAAATGTGAAACAACTAGATCACAGCAGAAAGCTGAAGAACAGTCAGCACACAGTTATTATTAATAGTTCTCTGAAGTTCCTTTATGCTCTGCACTGTCTTAACACTGGAATTGTTCCTGCCTCAAAGAGATTAAATTAGGCTAAAGTTCAACATGTGGATTTTAAAGATAACAGCAGAGGATGGGTTACAGAGAGCACACAGAAAACAAATAATGCTGGATAATTACTTCTATTGATAAAATCTGTGAATGGAGACAATGCAATGTAATACATCTAGATTTTACTAAAGGATTTGATATAATTTCTCACCCAATTATGTGTTGATTAAAAATTAGCACTATACAAAATGAATGCAGCACATGCTAAAAAGCATATGACTCAGAAAGTAATTCTAGAGAGCATCTATAATGGTGTGTTACAGGATCAGTTCTATTCAATGTATTTATCCTTTACTGGGAAACTTCACAGATATAATGGAGACCATTATAAGGAAAAGAAGTAGGTCGATCAAGTGATTGGAATTTCACAGTAAACTGAGTTCCTTGGAATAATGGTGCAGTGTAGTTCAATGCAAACGCATGCCTATAAGATGCAAAGATATGGATCATTCATTCACTTAATATACAAAGCCATGTTTTAGAGAGCAGGATGTTGAACACACAATTGAAGACAAGATGGATAGCAGCTTTAAAGTTTATAGTGCTGTAGAATAAGAGATGAGTTGTAGCCCTGTCCCCACGCATAGACTGGCCACAAGCAGCAGATAATGTTTTCAAGGGGCCTTAGGGAATACAGAACAGGAGTCGGAGCATCTCAGGAGAATTACATCAATGCACCTAAACCAGGAAAATTTTTGCCCATTTACAAACAGCATTTTGCACACATGAGTTTAAATAATAAAAATTTTAAGGGATTGGCTGCAAGACAATTTACAGCAAGGAAAACTACCCTCCCTCAGAACATACTGGCAGCAGTCCGCGCCTCTTTTAATCATTCCCCTTTTCATCATATAATCCACCCAGTCAGGAATCGAGTTGCCGTCCCAAAAGACAGAGCTTGGCTGGTGCTGCATCGGTTTGCCGTGTCACCACTCTGTGTTGGTAACAGAGAAGCCAGAAAGGTCCCTGAAGCTGAAGTTGGCAACTGCACCCGGCCGCTGAGCAGCCCCCGGCCGCTGGGCTGGCTCGCAGCTGCTCTGCCAGCTGTGCTCGCTCCAGTTGTCCCCCAGCTGTGTTTGCTGCCTGCGGGCTGCTCCGCCGTGCCTCTGCAGGCAGAGCGGCTGCTCGGCACTCAGCTGCAGGCTGCTCCCATGTTCTGCCGGATTATTTCACGTCGCAGTGCCTGGGGTGTGTCAGCTCTTAGGGAAGGTTCAGTGATGCGCAGGAATGTGGTAAAGTCATTGCCACAGAAAGAAGGGTCCCCAAATACTATCTCTTAAAGATAAATTCAGTCACTCTTTGGGATTTTTTTGGTAAACTCTTCCTACTTCAGCAATTTACTGTATATTTGTAGGATTGTCCAGGCTTTTCTCATCCCTTTACCTTAGCTGATTTTAACAGAAAGGCTGTCAATATTACAAAATACCTATGAAATGTAAATATGTTAAAGCCTGACATGTTGTTTGTTGAAGTCAGTAGTTCCCACTGTTCCACAGGTACCCAGAGTGGGTGCACCCCACACCACAGCCTGCTGCTCCCAATGAAGGGCCCCTGGTCCCTGAACAGCTTACCTGAGCAGAAATAAAGCCTAGAAGTTACTGGGTCCCTGTACTTGCCTCTAACAGAACAAACAGTAAAAACATCCTTGTAAAATAATGCTTCAGACTGGGGTCGGTTTTGAGGTTTTTTTTTGGTGGACTCTCTGCAAGAAAATGTTTTCATTCCTTGGTTTTCCTACAGCTCCAGCTACACAATTTTAACATCCAGCTTTTCCTGTCTGTAGCATTTGCTGCAGTACTGAAGCAACAGGAAAAGAGCAAACTTGTTAGGCAGCATCAGTAAGACTGATCACTTGTCTATTTCTGGCTGTTTGTCAGAGCAAGATTAAGGAACCAGTTATTCCAAAAGCCAACATTTAATGGTACCCTGCAGTGCTACTATAGATCACTTAGCTGAGCCAAACCAGTTAGATGGTGATTGCTGTCATACATACAGGATGCAGATATTTCCCAAATTTAATGCCTAAACTCTTAGCCTTGCTCTTCACTTCTTCTTCAGGTCAATTTTATTTAAAAACTCAATTTCAAAGAGATTTTAAAAACCAGAGATGGCTCTAAAACTAGTTGAAGGGATTATGTGGTAAATTCCCCAAACCTGTCAGGGCTGAAAGACTGAATTAGAATTGGAAAGGGGAAAAGCTCTATAACTACTGCTCTATGACCAGCTGTGCTATTCTGAACAGTGCTAAGAGGAAAACCATAGCCCGTTTTCATGTCTAGTAAGTCCATCCTCATGCACAGTTATTGTGTCCCTTCCTATCTGTTGACAAAACGGTTAAAGGTTATAGTGTGAGTAGCACAAACTACTTCATCCTTGTGATTGGTTTTGCAGTGTTTTAGTTAACATTATTTTTCTGTAGCATGATGCATTTCATGCTGAAGAGCAGTGTATGGAAAATGTGGGCCTTTCACCTGCTGTACAAACTGGCTTGCCTGGGGACTTCTGGTCATAAATTCCTGGGAACCAAAGGACCATCTCAAGAAGGAGCCCTCCCTCCTATACTTTCTGGGCGATTCATCTAGGGGAAAAAAATTTGCACAGTGAGATTTTCTATCCAGTTCCAATCTTCTGCCTGATGACCTGAATAGCTGCAATTTAGAATCAGTTGAAACTCCTTGGATGGAAATCATCTCATCTGGTATTAAAGTCTACAGAGTAGGTGTGCATGTGGGAATAGGTGTCTAGGCTCCTGCTGTGATCAGGGAGACCTAGCAAATGCTAGCAGTGTAATCCAGGCTGGGACAGACCCAGGCAGAAGTAGGAACCTGCTTCAGTGTGGGTAGCACACTCTGGAAGTGCCATTGTCTGCACTGGTGGTGAGGAGCACCCCCACTCAGGTCCAAGTCTGGGCTGCAGACACCACATTTAAATGGGAAGAATCTCACTCCATCTCTTGTATTTCCTGTGTTCAGTAAGACCAAAGAAAGCAGAGCACATAGCAATAATCCCATAGCAATTTATAGTCATAAATGGTATAAAACAAATAACATTAAAAAAGGAACTCTAATAGGTTTGACTTGTTAAATATGTGCAAGCACTGGTTGCATAGGAACTAACATATGAAACTCATTGTAATTGTGTCAATTATAATAGCAACTACAGGAAATACAAATTTCGTACTCTCTCTATTAGTCTCCTATTTTCTAGAGGGGGGAAAGAAGAAACCATTAAGAAAACATCTGCAGTTTAGGGATGGATTTTGAGATCCACTTATAATAAGATAATTATTGCTTTTTAAGGTTCAGCAGAAGATATGCTTATTAACTTAATAATGGCTCTATTGGAAACACAAAGCCAAATAATCAACAGTTGTCCTGCCTCATGAGAGTAACCATTAAAGGGTGTGATATGGAGCAGTAAAAGGAATAACAGCAAAGTAGACAGATGCGAGAGAAAAACCACTCTACTTGGAAACTGAGCATTGCAGAACAAAAGGCTATTAAAGAATATCTGAAGTAACCATAATGCCTGCAGTACAGATTATTTGCCAAGCCAGTGAGTATCATTAAACAAAAACTGGTCACATTTAAAAGCATACTGCTTTTTTCATAAAGCAACATTTCAGTAATTGCAAATCTGACCTCTGCACCTCAAAACAAAACATCACAACAGAATTATAGATGCAACATTAGGAATTTGAGGGTTGATTCATTGTCCCATAAAAATTAGCAGTAGCAGGCTAAACTGATAATGAAGAAAGAGAAGCACCAGGAGTATTTTAATATTCTGCTGGGAGTGCTGGATTCACATTGTCTCTCCAGATGTTAGACTGAAAGTTTTTCAAATTTCTGTTAGGAATGAGGTTTTTTCAGGGAAAAAAGATATAGCACGTATCCTCCCTGATGTGTAAGGATCAGCTCAAACAAAAATAAAAAGCCCAAATGTCTCTAATATATTTTTTCTGATTTCTTTCTGTCCTTTCACAAATTCTATTAAACTTTAAGGGATGCTTCAAACAATTTTCAGGCTGTTTAGCCCCACTGCTGGGCTAAATTTGACCTAACTTAGAAAGTCATCATGGCTAGGCTTC
>VZRF01002284.1:9837-45688 GCA_013396875.1 Vireo altiloquus
CTAGCAGATTGTGAAACAGCAAGATCTGTGGAACAACAGGACCACAGGAGCAGGCAGAAGAACAGAAGGACCTGGAACAAGGCTCAGATGAAATGACAAGAGCTACAAACACATCTAGGATTTGATGCAGACAAATTTTGATTCTAATAAAAGTTGCTAGTTTACAAACAGCGCCTCTCTGTTTCATTTTGCCCTCTCTGTCCCTCCTTGTCTTCACAGGTCCCCAGGGTGCTGAAAGGAGGTCTTAATGGTGCCCATCTTTAGCTCCTGTCAAATTAAGGGGTTAGAGTTCAATCCTATAGCTCAAAAACTTCTTGCATGGGTTTAGGAGGAAGCAGAGGAGACATTACTCCCACTGCTAGCACTGAGATCTCACAGGACATAGCAGGGCTGTAGCCAAACTCCAAAGAGCCCTTCTGCCTTGCCCAGCCCATGAAGAGCCTCTCTGCATAGAAATTCTTGCAACATTTGTCTCTCCCTTCTTGGCAGTGAAAAGCCAGAAACCTTTAAAGAAAGTTTCATTTCATCTCCTCAGCTCCTTGTGAGGGTAACAAGAGGAGCTATGAGCACACGACCTTTGCTACTCAGCCAAATGGCTTGACTTATTTTGGAGCAGTGACTGACAGTCACATTACGAGACACATTTTACCAGCATCTTCTCTTCATCTCGTTATACAGAAGACTTCGCTCCACAGAACTTCACTTACATCAAATTTTGCAAACCTTACTTTTGTGTCTGAAGAGAGGGAACTGTTTCCCCAGGCCAAACCTAACAGACTCTTTCTGAGAACTGGGATTATTTAATTTATAGAATCATAGAATATGCTGAGTTAGAAAGAACCCACAAGTACACTATGGAGCCCCACCAGTGACGGGTCACCAGTTTGATGTGGTCCTTTGTGCCCCTCCTGTGAGCCAGCTGCTCACCCACCACATGATGTGTTTATCCAGCTGTGAGCTGGATATTTTGTCCAGAAGGATNTTACTTTTGTGTCTGAAGAGAGGGAACTGTTTCCCCAGGCCAAACCTAACAGACTCTTTCTGAGAACTGGGATTATTTAATTTATAGAATCATAGAATATGCTGAGTTAGAAAGAACCCACAAGTACACTATGGAGCCCCACCAGTGACGGGTCACCAGTTTGATGTGGTCCTTTGTGCCCCTCCTGTGAGCCAGCTGCTCACCCACCACATGATGTGTTTATCCAGCTGTGAGCTGGATATTTTGTCCAGAAGGATCCTATGAGAGACAGTATCAAAAGCTTTGCTGAAGTGGAAAACGATAACATCAAATGGCTTTCCTAGATCAATTCAATGAGTTACCCTCTCATAGAAGAAAATCAGGTTTGAGAAGCACAACCTTCCTCTCATAAAGCCTCACTGGCTGTGACCAGTGATGGCAATGTCCTCCAGGTGTTTTTCAATGCCTCTCAGAATAATCTATTTTATGATTTTACTGGGCGCTGCAGGGAGACTGACAGGCCTGTAGTTTCCAGGCTCCTCCTTCTCACCCTTCTTGAAAACTGGGACAACATTTGCTGCTTCCAGTCAGCTGGGATCTATCTGGATTCCCAAAACTGCTCAAAAATCCAGAGGGGCTTTGCAGTAACACCAGCCAGCTCTCTGGGCATTCTCAGATTAATCCCTCCGCAGATTTGTAAGGATCCAGCTGGAGCAGCAGATCCCATGCGTGTTCAGAGTCAGCAGGGATTTGATCATTCTCGCAGTCATGGTCCTGTAGCTCAGGCCACTGAGACCCTCTTGGTCAGTCATCCGTGTGGAAGACAGAGGCAAAGACTGGCGTAAACACAACTGCCTCATCTGTGTCCCTCTTGGTGAGGTGACCACCCTCTTCCTGTCATGGGCTGATGTTATTTTGTCACAGCCTTTTGCTATTAATGTATTTTAAAAAACCTTTTATTTGAAAAAACCTTTTATTTTTCACAGTTATGGTCAACTTCACCTCAAATTGAGCTTTGTCTGCACGATTTTTCTCCCTACAGCAGCAAGCAGCCTCTCTTGTGTTCTTCTCTGACCTGCTTCTTCCTTCCTTCCTTCCTTCATAAACCTTCCTTTTTCACCTTAATTGCAAGAGAAGGTCCCTGTTCAGCCAAGCTGGCCTTCTGCCTCATCTGACCTACAACATTTAGGATTTGCCTGCTCCTCTGCCCTTTGGAAATCGGAACTATCACCATCATAACCTCTCTGTGGCTATGAAGAATTAGCTGCTTTGTTCATTTTTTTAAGGGACAAAACTGAAACAGGCCAAATTATTCAAATCATAATTTACAGGAAAAAAGAGACCATTTTCATTATGTCAGGCTTGTGAGAAGGTCCTGACATATTGAGCCGGCTGATGTTAGTTGAATATCAAATATTAAATTCATATTATAAACATTACATATATTCCCCACTCAGAGAGCATCTCTAAAGACCTGCTGGAAGCAGAGGCCACTTATTTGTAAGTGGGACATGCTCACATGTGTCTCCAGATTCAGTTAGGAACTGGGACACGGCAAATACCTAAAATTTCTAGCTTGGAATTTTCTGTCCAGCAGACATGAAGGATGAGAAATTGCATTTTTCTTGGGGCAAATGGTGGAGCAAACCTCCATTTCCTCTGCTGAATAAATAGTTGCTCTTCTTCAGACATGGTTGTGTCCAAAGGAGGAGAAAGAAGAATCCTACAAGCAAGAGGCGTCGTAAGCTGCAGCATTATAAGTATGGAAAGGAGTGTTTTCATCTCTCTCTTTTTCTTGAAAAAACTTCAAATGGTCTTGTTTTCATCCCACTGTAGAAAAGTAATAAGTAGAAATACTTAAAAATAAAAGGGGACAGAAAAACAGTTTCCTTCCAAGCTTCAATTTAGAGGCTATTAAGACAAGCCATTCTGACCTCACTGTTTAAATTTCATATTTCCTTGGCCAGACTCTGGTCTGTTGGATGGGAATTACTCACCCTGTGGAAGCAACAAACTGCAAAGCCTCGCCCCAGAAATGGCAGTATCACATCAGGAACCACTGGGTCGGTGCTCACAGCACACAAGAAATTCTTCAAAACCACCATTTTCTTGCAGTCTAACACTGTCTTCTCCTTTCTAAGCTCTCTGGTCACCTTGTTGGAACTTACCTTATACATCTTTATTTGAAATTCTTCTATATGCAAGGGAATTTCTTTAAGAAAATAATAATTGCTGTGAAAGTCACAAGTCTTGTGCTGGGAATACACACATCATTTCAGTATTTTGGCTATGTAACAGTTTTCACCACACTTTTCTGATAATAAAATAACTCTTGCTACAGAATGGAAGTTACCCTAGAGCAAAGTAAAATAAGTTATATTTGCATTATGTAAAGTGTTTTGTGATGTGACTATATATATATATACACACACACTTTTATTAAAAGGAGAAAAAAATCTCTTTTAGTTCACATTTGGAAGTTTGGATTGTCAAGCTTTGATTGAAGGGAAAACTTAATTTGAACACCTGAACCAACAACGGATATTTCAAAATCCATCCATACATATTGCATGGCTTTTTTTTGAAAGTTCAGAAAATAACAGTGGTAAGAATTTAAGTACCATGTTAAATCTTCAGCCAGTCTTTCCACTCAATATATTTGTTAAAATAATGTGCTGAAGCAGCAGGAATTTATTATTGGGCTTTTCCACACAAGACACACCTTGGATTTTTCCATTCTAAATCTTTTAACAGATGCATAAAATAGTAAAGGGCTTTATAGAAAAAGCTTCATGTATGATGTAAGTTCAAACAGCAACGTAATATGAATGTAAGATATGAAATATCAACTCTTGACCTATATCTTAATTAGTTTCAGACTCTTCGTCTAATATTTTTAGGTGGTTTTGATATCAACAATTGTATAAACTGAAATCTGAAACAGACATTACACTATGGAGAGAAATCAGTTATCACGAGCATACATTTGGAGTAAGTTTCTGGGTTGCACTTTTTCAACTAGCTAGGTTTAAGTATGACTTCTATAAATTCGAAACACTGGTATACCAAACATTTGTCCTACATAATTGTAAGCTAACATCCCACTGTTGCTGACCTTGGATTTATTGACAGACTGAGTGGCGTTTGAGACGCAGAAATCATCATTACTGTGTCACAAGAAGTAACTAAAAATGCCTATTTTTTCCGGATAGATGAAGTCAGATGATAATAAAGAGAGCCTGCACACCTAATACCTACCAGGGTACGCAGTGCCTTTGAATTCCGAAATGTACATAGAAAACACCAGAACAAATGTAGAGGAATCAGACACTTAGGCAGCAAATACAGAGGTAGAGTTGGAGGTACAGCCTGTGAGTTTCCCTGTCACCACTGGCACAGTGCAGCTGGCACAGGAGCTGCAGAGATGGCTCAGATCAGATTTCCTGTTTTCCCTGTTGGCTGCAGCATGGACAGACATTGGTTTGTTGCTCATGGGCCCCTTGTAAGCCACCTTTTTTACAAAAGAGGAAAACCTTTCCTGATGAGCACACACATCAACTTTGGCTTGAAAAAGGATGGCATTCTGTTACACTAAGAAAGAGCTAAACTGTTGTGA
The DNA here is from genome assembly GCA_013396875.1 of Vireo altiloquus. NCBI lineage: Eukaryota > Metazoa > Chordata > Aves > Passeriformes > Vireonidae > Vireo > Vireo altiloquus. Next base: position 14,415 of record VZRF01002284.1, read on the forward strand.
AATTACACTAGAATTAAAAAATGTAAGATTTCTTGATTTTTCAGTGTAAGGGTTCATTTTCTTAGCTTACTTGCTTATAATCCTACCTCTCCCCTAGGACCATCCTATCACTCCTTCTTGGAAAAAACCACATAAAAAACGTGTTACTAACCCAGCACCTACACAGATCAGATTCCAGGCTCAAATGTGAAAAGGGCAGACCTCTGTGAGGCCTGTAAGATTTCAGTAATAAGTCTGAAGTCTTTTAAGACATGTCTGATGGCTTCTTCTTCATCTCCTAAGTAAGGGCTATAAAACACAGCATGCAAGCTGTTCATAAGGATACTGAAACAGAAGTCATTGCACACTGAGATCAAACAGCTGTTGAATCAGTAAAGCCAGAATTAACCCACAGACTTACAACCAGGTTTGCGTTTTCTAGAGCCTCTCACGTTGCACATTAGCTGGGCTGCGTGAGGTAAGCCATGGTATTTCATCAGATTTCCAACACAGCTTCTTGAGCAGTGAGTGAGCTGCTGGCTAGGAAATTATCTAAATAAATTAAACTTCTATAGTGTTTTGCATCATACTGAAAGAGTTATTTTTGTGGAAGGAATAGAATGAAACTTTTTGTAAGGAAATAAGCTACACAGGAAGCCAAATATGTGAATTGTCACTATCATAGCGTGCTCCTGGAAGTAAATCACATTTTTTCTCCCAGCAGGCTACTTATTGCTGGGTAGAATCCACTGGCTGTGGGCAAATTGGAAAGATTCCTGTCAGGTCAGGGCCCAGCTTGCCATTTCATTTAACTCACTATTTGGAAAAGAGAAACCAAGTGTAAGAAATGCAGAACAATGCCTGAAATCAAAGATTAACCTTGCTCATTTTTCTGTTTTAACCTTGTCGAAGAATCTGTGCTTGAGCAATAAAAGCTTTCGTAAGGACTTGCAGCTCAAAGAGATGTTTAGAAAATGGCTTCAAAAACTTCTGGAGTATTTTTCAGCAAGAATAATTAGGCAGTGAGGTCAGCATGTGTGAAAACAAAACAAAATTGTTGTAGCATTACTGCTGCTAAAAATTCCCAATCTGGAAGGCTTGTGTAAAGTTTCATCAATCGCATAAATTTAAGTAATCATTAGAAGACCTGTGCTACCAAATTTTGGTAGCACTGAGAAAGCAGATTAAGCTTTTTTAGGCTGGTCAGTGAAAAATTGGACTCTGATCAAAAATGAATATCCTCTAGAATGCAGCTACATTAAAAATTACTGAAAATCTGGAAACGTGATCAGTGAAAATGTTGATCTGGTTTGGCATCTTAGAAAAACATTTGGAGGAGAAATGGAAGAGATCTTTGTTGACTCATTAGAAAATGCTGGAGCTGAAACTTTTGGCAGGAAAATGGTTCTGTCCACAACAGATACTGAAACTATATGTATGGGAAATGGCACCTCTTCATTGCATTTCTATTTAAATATCAAAGTGTTTTCTCTTTGGGGGAGAAGTAGTAGATCTGTAAGTACATGTTTTACTGTCATTACGATGTGTCCACTGCCCCAAACATGGCACATCAGTTGCAGGTAAAATAGATCATCTTCAAAGAACCTGGCAACTGAAAATAAGCACTGAACAAGGAACCAGAATATCCAGAAGAAAGCACAGCTAGTTGATTACATCATCTGGGCAGATTTAACCCCTAAAATACAATAATTTCATGGCAGAGCACTCATAGTCAAAGAGGGTGATTTTTACAGCTGGATTATGCTCACTCCTGTCATAGGTCAGCTTCCAGCCACTGCGCAAGACACCTGGGAATGAGCAATGCCTACACTCACACTGTCCCCAGTGAACTGCTTCTTCCTTTCTCAGAAGCTGCACAAATTTGGCCTTTTCTTAAAATTGCTCCCAAGCTAGAAGCTCACATCCTAGTTTCAAGAAACATGACTTGCTGCATTGGAATGTAAATCACTTTGCCTCCTGGCCTTTGAGAAACGTGAGTCAGCCCATGGAGTGGGAGAATGATCCTCCTTGTTCTGCCCCATCCTGGGGGTCATGGGGTGGGTGACCTCTACACTCTTGAGCAGAAAGCTCCCAGCAGAGGAGCAGGCAGGAAACCAGGGCAGGTCATTTTGAGCTGAATGTGTTTCATTATCATGGTGAGGGCATGCCCTCCAGCAGGATGCAGCAGGGAGAAGGTGGATGATGAGATGGCAGATAGAGCATTTCAGTGCCTTTCAGAAGATGGAATTTAAGGGCTCTCTTCAGGGCTTTTTTTTCCTCTTTATTTCATATACATAGGCACTGTATGTGCAGAGGCCTGGCTTGCTGGAAACTCCCCAGGTAGGCAGCAACATTGCACAAGAGAAGGAAGCAGAGGCTCTCCTGAAATGTTTTTAAGATGTCTCATCAGAGGTTTTAACCTACCAGGACAAACACATTATTACAGCCTTTAAACAAATAGCACATCCCAGGGTTAGGGCATGGTTCACACCAGGAAAGGATGGCATTGCTCTGAATCCACCAGAAAACCAAGCAGCCCCTCTGGATCAGCAAGTGCTGAAACAAACCAGGCAGTTCTTCCTAGTCTTCTCACCCAGGCAGATTTCTCCCCTGCAACTGTGAGGTTTTCAAAGCAGAATCTCTGCTGGACAGCATGTCTAGGAACAACATAATATTTCACAAAGCTGTTGAACATCACTTAACGTGATTCGAGCTACTGAACCAAAATTTTAATGCTTGTAATCAGTACAAATGATATTGATTTAAATAATTGTCACTGGACTAGCTGAGGGAAACCTTAAGTCAACAATGGAGTTACCAATAGTTACCACAAAACAAAATTCACATTCCCACTTTGCCCTTTCATACATTTGAGGACTGCCAAAGGATTTATTTACTTTTAACTAGATGGCTTACTGATTCTAACAGAGCCAGTAAAACGTATGCTGAGTTATGCAGATGAACAAAGGGAAACGACTGAATAATGAGTTGAAAAATATTTGCTTATGTACAGCTCTACCATTCATATTTTGGCAATAACTAACAGCCAGCAATATGAGTCTTCAACAATGACAGTAAATAGTAGTCAGTTGCTTACAGCCCCAAATTTAAATCACATATTTATGAATGAACTGACTTAGACTAGTCATAAAGTCAATTATGATGACTACTAACATGCTTAACTCCAGATGTAATTGTGATTGTGAAATTTTGTCAGAGGTCTACAAGGAATTTCAAGTAAAATTAAATTCCATTAGAGCAACATAAGATGCAATTTCATATTCAGATCTCTTAGATTAAACAATAAACTCAAATGCTTAAATAGCTATGATGGCAATTGCTTAAAATCTCAACATTGCTATTATTAAGTAGCTAAAAAATGGCTTTTAGGGCTCGTTTAAGGAAATCCTGTCCTAAGACTAACACTAGGAACACAAAGATAATGTCATATAACAATTACTGCTCAAGGCTATGGAGTATTTCTGTTTACCAGTGTAATTGAACATTTTCTCACTGTAAAAGTTCAGCAATGTGATTTCATGCAAAGAGATCAGTACAACATTACAAAATGCGAGAGTGTTGCTCTCATTGGACTTGCTGCACGCACAGGTCCTAGGTTTGTTGGACAAAGGTTGGAATTTAATCTTTTCTTTATTCTGAAAAGCTAAGTTTTTCCCATCAGGAACACATATGTATTTCTTTTGAAACTCGGAGGATCCCTTGTGGAATCTGAAGCAAGAAGCATTGATTTATCTGATTTCTGACTCTGAGCCAGCTGGGTGAACTCCATTACCCCACCAGCTCCCTGAGTGTCTATGCAGGGGCTGGTCAGGATAAGAGTAGGGAAGCTCTTAGAGAAGGAGAGGTTCCTGATCACTCTGATCTCTGGAAAAGCTAATACTTTCCCAGAATTTCTAGCGGTTTAAAGAACTCTTTGGAGAATGATAATCTTTAGCTGGGGAGTCCATTCCCTTCTTCACATCCTGCTTGAGAAGAAATTTTGCTGTGAGTGGATGTCAAACTGCTCAGGCTTTTACCATTTCTTTGATTCAGGCTTTTTGTTTTTAAATCTGAAGGATATCAGAAGGGATGAAGAGAGAAAACCTACTGTTGCAGCTGCTGCCCAGGAGCTGACATCTCCTCCTTCAAACACTGGAAGACTGTATTTCTCTTATGCTAAACAAGCCTCATGTTCATTTTAAAGTCTCATAACCATAAATAGTATGCCCAAAATAGAAAATTTCATTAGAAGGGTCTAACAGCCTAGAAAACTTGAGATACATGTTGCAAATAGTATGGTTTCTGACTAGCAGCACCTCCTGTGGTTACTTCTCTCAAGACAGAAAATAGGTATTTTGATAATTTTTTTCGTTACTTCCTGAATAGGAACTGCCAAGCAGAAGAAATATCACATAGAGACAATAGGTGCAAAAAGAAAAATCAGCTATGCATTCATTTGGAGTTTCAAGCTTTCTGGGAAGAAATAACTAATTTGAGCTGTTTTAGAGTAATTGCTCACTCATAGAAAGTTTCTGTATCTGAATAAGAATCTCTTAGTGTGTACTTAGGTGGTTAAATTTGAGTTATTTATTTAGGAACTTTTCTATATATTCACCCCTTTCAAGTTTATAAAAAATTTTGCAAACAATAAACATGGCACCAAATTTGCTGATTTCTAAGTAAGGAAGAATTCTCAAATGCTAAGCTTCAGTATTTCAGCAACAGCAATAAATTCTTGATTGCAGCCTTCCTGAGAGAATCATAAATATTTCTGTCAGTGTGCAGTTCTACCATTTGCTACATGATCCAACATTCATGGTAGTGTCAAAACTCCAAATAATAATATCTTGCCAGGAAGCTTTCAAGCAGCTCTTGGACTGCTCTAAGGTATCTGTGTGGTGTCAAGCAAACATAACATCAGTATTTTCCCTGTTGGCTACTATTTACTGACATGATTTTCTGGATGGCACAACAAAAGCTACAACTTACAGAACGTACTATTAGGAAAGAAAGCAGAAACAAATGGAAGTGTTGTTTATTTGGTAGTTCAAATTATTTAATGCCTAAAGCAAGAAAGGACATCCCTTCATACACCAGGAACAAACTTCTGGGGAGAGGATGCAGCCACAGAAGCCCAGCAAAGGATTTACTGTAACATCAATGTGTATGTCTGCACAGCTATGACTAGAAAGCAGGATGTAACTCTGGCAGAAATTATTTTTATGTTGAGTTTTTAATTTAAAGCTAAAGAAAAACGTGCTGAGAACATTTATGCATGTGATGCTACAGAATTATGCATGAGTTGGCTTCAACATGGGATATCAGGTTCTTCCATAAGCACAGAATCCTCTCCTTTATATATAACCCCAGAATACTGAAAGGTTGATATGTTTAAAGAATTCCTATCAGTTGTTAATCTCTGTGTGAAATATGTCATAAAACTCACTGATTCATAGGTACCACTCCTCCTTCTGAAATCAAAATTAGCCCTGAACTTGAATTTAAATGTTTGATTTCAGATTTATTTTTATTCATCCTAGTCATTCTTTTCTATACAACAAATTTTCCATTAATCAGTGAAGCGTGTTGTGAAAGAGATCAGAAATGTGCAATACAGTCTGAGAGCTAATAATTAATAATCATTTTAACGAAAATCTTGCTTCTCTTTTCTCTTTTCTCAGAGGACAAACTGAAAGACATAAAATTAATCCTCTTTGCCAAAATTAGGCAATGAAACTTCCAAGGGGAATTTTTGGTGAAAGCATATCCAAACAGAAAAGTGTAGTGTTTTTGTGGTTCTCTAGCCATCTGCGAAGATGTCACATGAAGTTTTATGTCTGTTTTTTGAGATATTATAATAAGTCTCTCATAAGTGTATTGGAGATAATCCAAACTCTTGAAAGTCCAAGTCCATCATCTTGAAAATCCAAACTCTCTTTTCTAGGTACCATGAACATCAGTGCCCTCTCTAGCATGAGTTTTGTAGAAATACTCCAGATGCTTTTCCTCTGTTTAGATGTAAAAAGGGTTCTCTCTTCAAATGGGACACTTTTGAGTACTGTGTGTAATTTATATGGGTAATTAGTTCATTTGTGAAAATCTGACTTTCATGTTGTGAAGTAGAAATGTAGAAGCTCTTGAAACTTACAAAGCTGGGTACTTAATGAATTTTTTGCACTCTTGGTGGAACAAATAGGAATTCCTGCAGCTCTTACAGCTCCCCCTCTCAAGTTTGTTTGTTATCTTCTGCTGAGCTTTCTTGTAAAGATGTGAAATGGATTAAGTTGATCCCTCTCAGCTGAGAAGGTTAGAAGTTTATGAGTTCGTTTTTCATCAATGAGAGGAAGGAAGGAAGGAAGGAAGGAAGGAAGGAAGGGAAAGAGAGATAAAGAGAAAGAGAGAAAGAGAAAGGAAGAGAAAGGAAGAGAAAGAAAAATAAAGAGAAAGAAAAAGAAAGAGAAAGAAAGAAAGGAAAGCAAGGAAGAAAGAAAGGAAGAAAATACAAGCTTTTCTGACACTTTTCAGGTCAAAACAACCAAACAAAAACAAAGAAATCACAAACATGTTCATTCGGGAGCTTGAGGCCTGTCAGTCTGACAAATCAGTGGCTATTTAAAGACCTTCTGCAGCTCATTTCTATACCCCTAGGCCATGGCTAGATAGTGAAAAACTAGTCAAGGGCAAGGAAGACCCTTTAATTAGCCATTGCCCTCTGCAAATGGGGTCATCAAGGCCATAAGGTTACTCAGCATCCACCAGCAAAATGGTTTGGTAAGAAGTAAAGCTGTAACCACATCTCTCCCAGAGGGACAGCAGCCTCCAAGAGTGCTCTCCTGGTAGGGTTAACTCTGAGTCCCCTCCAGCCTCCAGGTCCCTGGGACAGCCTTAATATTGAGTGCAGGGAATAAGAGTAGACAAAGAGAGAAGTTTGCACTCGCCAAATCTTTACTAGGGAGTGAAGGAGCTGGAGCTGATGACCTGACTTTTGCCCTGTGCACCCTTCTGGATGTCTTGTCTTTACAAGCCTAGCTCTGGTCTGGTCCCAGGGACCAAATATCCACTTGTGCCTCCAGCTCTCCTGAGGCTCTTCTGTCTTATCACCAAGAATAGAGCCCAGTTCACACACTCTGACACTGCTCCCTGATGCAAAACAAGCCCCAGGAAATGGGAACAAACATGACATTGTCTTCTAAAGCACTCTGATCCACACATCATGCCTAAAGGTCAGAGTCAACCTCTCCCAGTGAGTACACCCACTGTCCTGGGCCAGCCATTCCTGGAAGGCTCTCTGACCTTCTAATTTCTCTCCTAATCCACACAAGAATCAGTAATTAGCAGGGGGAGACCGACTTGACCCCATGGTACCTCATTAATTTTTTTCTGTTCCTCACTGACTTTGCTTCTCTCATCCCACAGGAAAATCAAAGCTGAAGATCTAGACAAGCAGAAAAATATTTCCAATTAACTTTTCATTATGCAGCAGGGAAAGGTGAGGATCAGACTTAGACCAGTAGTTTATTGACTCTATTGATGGAAGGTTTATCCCTTCCATCTAGTGGGGAGGATTCTCCGTGTGAAGGAAAGTAGCACTTCTCTTTGCTTTTGAAGCCAGTATCTTCCAGCAAGCAGCAGATGATCTCAGTACGTCTCTTTTGGGGTTCTCTGTGTAAAAAAAAAATTAATGGCAATTATTCACACTACTTTCACATTTCTGGCTTTCACTATAGTCATTGCATTAGGTGTTGGTATTGCAAACTCTTGGTGACCATGGGCACAGTGGGATGCGAGCAAGACTCCACAGTGCCACGGCAGGTCCAGAGGGGAAGGAAGAGTCACAAACTGCAGCATTACATAATTATACCTTTCTTATATCCACAGTGCCCAAGACACTTCATCTTTTTAAAGAGACAGACTTTCTAGGGGAAGGGTAAACAAAGGTATGGTCTTTAAAGGAAAGTAATTTGCTTCATAAACATTTTGAAGCCTTAAAAGAGGACTACCCTAAAGCTTCTGGGCAGCAGTCTGACTGACTACTGTAAGCCAGCAAAACAGCCAAACTGCATTTCACTGAAAGTAAACAAAACCACAAACCTAAGCATTCAAAATAAATTTTGAGAGCATAAAATAAACTTTTGCCAACAATATGGTGTCTATTTCAATGACAGTCTTGGGCTGCTGTTATTTTAAAGAGAGAGTTTTCACAACGTACAGTGAAACCCAAATACTGCAGTAAGCTTTGTTTTAATTAGGAACTCTGAAACTCTCCATCCTGAATGAGAAAATATGGTCACTTTATGCTTTGGCAGAGAAGAGGGGCAGAGATAGAGTTCCTGTCCCAGGGAATTTGATCTTTTTTATCATGGAATGTGCAGACTGTATAACTAACCTTCCTTTGATTCTGAAATACCTTGGTGACTTGAACGGAAAAGTCCTTCTTTCCTCCATGGACAGTCCTGACACCATTTCCTTATGCATGATCTTTGACATTTGTGTGCAATTCCTAGAAATCTCCCAGAAAGCTGCCTGCAATAAGCTTCTCCTCGAGGAGTTTCTCATCTGCAGGTGCAGCACATCTGCCTTAGCCATCCAGCTTGAAAACATTTAAGCCCCAGTTCTAGACTGGCTCCTCCTTTCCCTGTTTCCCTCCTCTTGCAGGCACAGGTGCTGTGCAGCCTGCCTGGAGCTGCACTGAGGTACCCCAACACACTGACCCTCTGCAGATGGCAGGAAAATAGTTCCACTGTAAAAATGGAGGGTAACTTTAATTCTTTTCAAGTGGGAAATATAAATTTCCCTGTGACTCACATTGTTTTTCTGGCATCAAATCCAGTCTTACAAACGGCTCTGGAGCAAATGACTGAAGTGTTGGCAAGAGCAGACTCTCTGCACCCAGTGGGCATTTACCTATGGAGCTATAGGCAATATTCCCATATTCCCATTTCTTTCCCAGCATGTTCAGCCCTAGTGTTAGCCTGAGAAATGTGTTTACCTCTTCCTCCTCACTCCCAAGGAAACTAAGTTCAAAATGAGGAAACCTTCAGGTTCAAAATGAGGAAAAGTACAACAGAAAAACACATTCCACCACACATTCCTCCTGGAAACAATTGCTTGAAAATGTTACTAAATGCTTTTGTCTGACCTGCATATACATTGGAAATACAAAAAAAAAAGCATTGAACTCTCCACTTCCCTTCTCCACAGGTCTATATCCAATACTTTTGGATCAGTCCAACATCTCTTCAGCCGGCTCACAAAATTCCAGTTGGTTTCAGCCTATCCACTTTCCTCCATTGCCTCACAGGAAGGTTTTCATGTTTTTGTACAAACAACTGCAAAATCCACATTTGTGCAATATATGCAGGAAATAAAAAAAAAAAAAGTGCAACCCACAGGAGGCCTCACTACAAGGTTTCACTGATGACTTTTCCACAGAAACATGCAGGCCAGTCATTCTGCATCTTGTGGTTCCATCCAGGGGTGCTGAGACCTCCAAAGCCTGTTCTGGAATTTTAGTGCCCATACCCAGCCAAACTTGAGTGTTTCCTCATTACGGCTCCATCCTCTGTGGTGGAGGTCACCTCACCACAAGCAAACCACAGCTCCTACACCTCACAGGGCCTGGGACAAGAAGAACAGATTCATAGCCTCCACACTCTTCCTTTTAGCTCTTTGGTGAGAATAAAGAAGGTGGAGGGAAAGGTGAGCATCTCAGTGAAGGTGATGGGTTACTACTCAGGAAAAGGGACTTCTTGTTTTGCTGAGTTTTTTAATCATGATCAGCCCTGGTGGCAACTGGGAAAGGACTGAGAGGCAAAATGTCATTTGAGAAAACAATAAATGGCTTATCTACAAAAAAACCAGCCAAACAACTACAACAACAAAAAATGAACAAAACCCCCCATTTCATGGGGCTGTCAGAATGGCACAGTAAAGCAGAATTGTAAGTTAAACATCTGTGGGTTCTTCCTCAGTATGATCACAGCTGAAGGCAATAAACATGTTTAAGTCAATACCAAAAACAAATTCACAAAGTTTAGTAACCATGCTTTCAATATGGTGTAATTTCTGGACAGGCTGGTTGGACAAAGTGAGATCTTCTCTTTCTTCCAAGTCCATATGAAAAAAGTAAGAAAATCGTAGTGAGAGGCAAAGATTTACAACTAATAAAGTATACATGCACATTTATCCCTTTTCTTCTCTGAGGGACGTCATAGTGATTTTATGATGCTGCTAAGGAGAACCTTTGGCTTGGACTGGTTTGCAAACACAAATTCTTTGCATATCATAGTCATTAAGTAGCCTATTTAAGAATTACACAATGTTAACCCTGACCCACATGTATTGGAAACAATTATCCCTTGATACTAAGCGCTTTTTCATTCAATAACCAAAGAAAGCTATTTTTCACCCTGGACCACACTTAGAAAAAAAAAAAAAAAAAAGAACAAAAACATGTTTTCCAAACCAGCCTAAATGCTAAATGCAAAACCAAAGATTTACACTAAAAGCAATTTGTCTAAACTGATGCAACATCACTTCTTCTATTATATTTGGATGTATTTCAACAATTGTTGGAGAAAAACAGCAAGCCTTGGAGCTCAGAGTGCCTAAGGGCTGCTGTGGCAAGTTTCACCATCCCAGTGCTGTACTTGGAGAGTGTTGTGTCATCAGAGTGAGGCCCAGCTGCGACGTTGGAGGGCTGAGCACGTAGATTTGGGTTTGGCTACAGTGCTTGCTGCCCCCAGCACGGCACAGATGTGCACCCTTCTCCCCTTGTAGTAAATGCTTGAGCCACGGCCAGCAGCAGGGAGTTCCCCTTCTCCAGGGGAATCGTTCAGTGCCTCTCTGGCCTAGCTAACAGAGTGACCGAGGAATCCAGGGTTTGAGTATCTCTCTAAAGAGATTATCACTACAAGAGGTTGGTTTGCAGAAACGGAAGTTTCAAACAAGCAATTTTAAGTAACAAGTCAAGGTGCAGGATGAGGGAAGATCTTGCTACATGTGTTGTTCCAAAAATTGCTTATTCACATCCTCATGCAAAACTGCCCATACCACATCTCCTGGGTATTTTAAAATGAACAGTTTTTTGGTCCATCAACCAATAGTGATAAAAGTTTCCTACGGTTTACGTATGCAATAGGAGCATGACACACAGAGTTTCTGGTAAGACGCTATGTTCTGGTTTCCAGCCCAAACCACAGGACGTCATTCTGGGCTGAGGACGTCACTGCATGGCAGGTGCCACTGACTGGGGCTGTGGGGACAAGAGGCTGTGGGGTCACTCCTGAGGGGGGAGCCCTGCTGGGGCAGCAGCCATGGGCAGGGATACAGAAGCCCTACAGGATGGCCTGCTGAACCAAGGGGTTGAGTTTGTACACAGCCAAGATCAAGAAAGGATTTTAGCCTAGATTAGAGGATGTTTTTTAGCCTGTGCAGGAGAGTTTCTTGTACTTCTGTAAAGAATGGTTGAGTTGGAGGACAGACACAGAGGAGGGAAATGAGCTGTAGTAAACTGCAGAGACACTGAGGGAAATGTTTCCGAGACAGAAGGGAAATGAGTTGTGTTGAGAGGGAAGAGTCAGGATGAAAGACAGAGCAAGTTGGTGAGGGGGAGCTGGTCATATGTGCAGCAAGAGTAGGAGAAACAAACATTTGAAAACATTCCCTGCTCTATGGATTTCACACCATGTCTTACAGAGCTCCCTCCAAATGTGAGGTGGCCACAGCAAGTAAAACATCAGAGTAAAAGACCCCACTGCAGAGATATTTTACCATCTCCAGCTGAGATGAACTGCTTGGAATGTTTTTGTCTTTTAATATGACATTGTGTGCTGGCTCAGAACTCATCATTAATTTTGCCTGGAAGCCACAAGGAAAAGCAAGAGAGAATAGGCAAGGGATGGCACTGTTGCAAATCTTCTTCTCCAAGCTCCCTGATCTCCTCCAGATGCGCTGCTCCTCATGGTGCTTCTGCAGCTTGCAACTGATTAATTTGGGATTGTTCAGTGGGGGTTTGGGGGCATATATGAGGACCTTCCACAGGAGACAGTCCTCCACCAATTTCTCCACTGTGGCTCCTTCCCGCATTTTGAAGCTCTCCATGAATTGCTCCAGTCTGGGCCCCCTCCACAGGGTGCAGTCCTTCAGGAACAGGCTGCTCCAGTCTGAGCCCCCTCCACAGGGTGCAGTCCTTCAGGAACAGGCTGCTCCAGTCTGAGCCCCCTCCACAGGGTGCAGTCCTTCAGGAACAGAGTGCTCCAGTCTGAGCCCCCTCCACAGGGTGCAGTCCTTCAGGGACAGGCTGCTCTAGCGTGGGCCCCGCACAGGGTCACAAGTCCTGCCAGCAGAGCTGTTCCAGCATGGGCTTCTCTCTCCACGGGCCACGGGTCCTGCCAGGAGCCTGCTCCAGCACAGCACATGGGCTCACAGCCTCCTTTGATGCCATCTCCCTGCTCCAGTGTGGGTCCTCCAGGGGCTGCAGGTGGATCTCGGCTCCCTCATGGACCTCCAAGGGCTGCAGGGGCACAGCTGCCTCACCATGGGCTGCTCCAGGGGCTGCAGGGGAATCTCTGCTCTGGCAATGGGAGCAGCTCCTGCCCCTCCTCCTTCACTGATCTTGTGCCTGCAGAGCTGTTCCTCTCTGTGTTCAGGTTTCTTCCCCCTTCTAAAATGTTATCCCAGAGGTGTTGTCAATGTCACCAGCTGGCTCAGCCTTGGCCAGTGGTGGGTCCATCTTGGATCCATCTGGCATTGGCTCTGTCTGACATGGGGGAAGTCTCTGGCAGCCTCTCACAGAAGACACCCCTGTAGCCCCTCTGTTAGCAAAACCTCACCCTGCAAGACCAATACAATAAGAAATCATTATTTGTGTGGTATGAGACCAGATTACATCCAGATTCTTCCTCTGTCAGAGCTCAGTTGTATTTTATTCCACTTGAGTAATAGCCCTGGGCCTGTCTTGGGCGGTGGGTTTGCATTCTGGATCACTGCCTGATAACTGGTAGGACAGGACCCCTCCTGCAGAGCATGCAGCTTGTACCACAGGGCTTTTGTCAGGGGCGTGGAGTTGTGGGAGAGGGAGAATGTTACATTTTTTTCACAATACTTAATATATTGTGACTCAGAGACCACTGGGGTCTCATTTTGGCTCCACTCAGCCCATTGTTAATTTTTTGCCCCTTTCTCTGACAGCCATGGGTGGGTGACACATCAGTTGGCTCTGCAACTCATGCTGTGGCTGGAATTTGTCAAGTTAGAATTGAGCAGAGTAAGTCCCAAAAGCAAAACTAAGCTTTGGGGGGTTGTGGGTTGGTTTCATTGTTTATGGTTTGTCTGGGGCGGGGGGGGGGTTGGGGTTTGGTTTTTTGTGGGGTTTTTGCTGGCCATTTGTCCAAGTGAGTATTTTGCTGCTGTAAAGACCTGTGGGCAGCAGTTGACACTTTAAAGATCCTCTCAAGGCCATCAGGGCACCAGTAGGCCTTACTGACCCTGGCCAACATCCCATGGGGCCTCCCTGACACCTACAGCACCCTGAGACAAGTCAGGGGATGGATGAAGACAAGGATGGAGCCATTTCTCTGATGTCATCCTGCCTAGCTCCCTATGGAAAATGCATGCAGAGAATCAGTGGGAACCAGGGGGAAAGTAACCAGAAGAAATTGCCGAAGAGGTTTGTAGGGAATGTAAAAGCACGGCAAACTGTGCTTTCCTGATTATTGCAAATGCAACGTATAACAGAAAGCCTCTATTTTCTTCTCATTCCAGCAACAGAATTTATCATTATGGAGGTAGTTTGATAAATTCTCGTGTCATGGACAGGGTCAGGACATGACCTGGGAAAGCTCCCAGTTCTCAGGACTGTAGCTCATAGGAATTAAAAGGGTGCCCAGGTGGAAAGCTCCCTAGTAAAAAAATTCCACGGAGTTCTAAGGAATGTGGCTGTACCCACCTCAGTGGGCCAAGGCAGGAATTTAATGGCCAGAAAGGTCACCTGGTACTGTCACTCTGCTGGTGTAGCAACACTGAACCTCCTCCAGGCCAACTGACAAAAATTTTTGGCCTTACAGCAGCAAGGGAGAAACAGAAGCAAAACTGAAACATTTTTCACAATGGTGCTGTCTCTTTTTAAACATTTACAACCCTTCCAGAAAACACGTGCGGTTCAGAGAGCTCTGAGACAGATTACTCAGCAAAGCCTGGAAACACAGACCTGTTGGTGAGCTCTCCGGTGTCACCGGGTTCTTGGGGATTTATTCCCGGTGATCTTCTGATCAAAATTTGCCCTGCTGGTTTCCCAGTGCCCAGGCAGTGTGCTCAGCACAGCTCCCATGCTGCGGCCGGCAATGCCCTCTAGCTGCCAGGGATGCTCCTGATCCCCCCAGCCTGCTCCAGCCTTCCCCAGAGTCTGGCTGCTACCCCTTCCGCTGGAAAACACCTTTGTTTTCACTCAAGGCACAAGGCAAAAGGCTGGTGTTTCTGCACAAGTTGTGTTTTACTGTACTTCCAGCCCGTTCGTGTTTTGTTCGTCCTGACTCTCACCTTTCTCCCGATTTTAATCAGTTCTGGTTTTAGTCAGATGCTGCTGTGATTGCCTCTAATCCTCTTTCTACAAGTGCTGGAAGTGTTCTCCTCTCTCTTCCACCTGCAAACTATCAGCCAGCTTTGCCAGACTGATTCCTCAGGTAGTCTAGGTAGCCCTGGCTGTCATCAACAGCACAACTACACCCTTTGCCTTTTTCCCCTCTCTGATGTCCCAATAAGCTGAAAATAAATATTATCTCTCCAGATTGTTATATTTCTGTACCACTATTCAGAAAAAAATGAAAAAGTGAAATAACTTGGGCAATAAGAATACCTTTTTATGCAGATGAGGACTGTTACTCATGAAAGTGTCAGCAGTTCTAAAGAGGATTTCATCTGCCATGGCATGAGAAATACAGCCAAAAAGCCTGGGACTGTGCTTGACACTCAGGAAAGGATCTGCTGGGAAGGGCCTGATGGTTTCTCCTTGAAAAATCCAATGCTATGCAACATCAGCAGCCAGCTCTAATTTTGCTTGGGAGTTGTCTGTGTCTATGCGTTCATTACTCAGGCAGAGATGGTGGAGGTGGTGTGATAAAAGAAGGAAATGGATGGCTGAGTTAAAGATAATGACAGACCAACTCGAACCAGGACTGTGTGTGTAAGCTCTTGCTAACACATTTGTCAAAAAACTGAAAACCTCATTTATTTGAAGTGTATGGATGTATGTAGACAAGCTCTGCAGACTTGCAGAACAGAACTCAGAAAGGAGCTCTGTGACCCCTGCTGTCCGAAGCTCCTCTATGTTAGAAATTCCTGTGTATTACAGAATGCTCATCCTTACTAATTTCTACAGTATCAATCCCAGCAATTTCCTTCTGGACAGGGTTAAAAGCTGCCCTCCATGTGCATCCCTGCTCTGTTTGCAGAGCAGGTGATGAGCCAAAATGTTGGGCTGTGACTGCAGGTAGGGCCTGTGGCTCAGCCTTTCACACTGCCGTGAAAGCTTGATCCTTTGGACTGTAAGAACCTGTTTTCAAGCACTTAAAACGTTGCCAGACTATAACCATTTGGAATGAAATTTTCCATGCCAGGTATCTGCCTCAGGCTGAAGTTTTTGGAAAATGTCCACAAACTTAGCCGTTTCCAATAATGAGGGTAAGGAAAAATTCAGTGTTTTGTCCAAGTTAAAAAGCAATTGTGACCTTTCCTTTGAAAAGCTCTGGCATTTCTCTTCCTTGGAGAGGGTTTCCTTTCATCAGAGACATCCCCTTGGCCCTCCTGAAAACCTGCCCAAATCTGGCTATGTTATATGCCTTTAGGAAGCTGAATTTGGACATGCTCAGGGGATAACTATGAGATTCCTTTCATTTTAGCTATTGAACTCCTGAAGTTTTCATCCTCCCTGAGCAGGTTCCAACCACAGTTCAAGCAGGACTTCCCTTGCAGTTTCAGCTGCAGACTTTCACAGCCCAAGACAAGGCCAAGCACCTGAAGAAGGAGAGCCAGGAGTCTGTCTCTTGCACTTCTGGTGATATTCATTGGGGTGAGACAATGTGGAGGAGAAAAATTCCTGGATTCAGATGCAGAAAGGACAAGAGCCAGAATGTGGGTGGTGATGGGGGAGGGAAGACTTAGGAATCCTCTCAACAGAACAAGCAGAAGGACAAGGCTGGGGATGGCATGTGGATGTGAACAGCAGTGTGTGGTGGAAGGCAGGACAGTGACGAGAGCCAGAAGGATCTGGTAGCTGGGGAGAAATGGGGGAAATGAAGCAAGAGGGGAGAGGAGGAGCCCCAACAAGTCTTTTCTTACCTGAGGCCTTGGTTCCCTGAGCAAACTGCAGAATCAGAAAAAATCAGCAAACTGGAATCAGAATTGTTGCCTGCCACATTTAATATGTGAAATGGACAGCCTCAGCCCAGACACCAAAATTAATATGTATTATTTCCATTAATCTTCACAGCTAGTATTGGAAAGGGACTAATTTCCTTCACGTTTGAATGATGATGTGGAAATGAATTATTCCTGAGAGCTTGACTCTAAAGGCAGAGTATCTTGGGAAGAAAAGTACATTAGAAAATCAATAACTAGTTAGGGCAAAGCATGAATAGTGAGACATAATGAAAAGGTGTTTTGTAGCAGAGGACAGAGTTGAAATTCCACAGCTAACTTTAATTCCAGTGTTTCCTTAGCTGTTTGCTATTGAGATATCAAAGTCAAGTGTTATGCGGATAATGTTACCATTTCTTTACTATCTAATTTTGTTGTCAATGCTGCCATTGTCCACAAGTACTGATGCCAGCTTCTCCTTCAAAATGCAGAACAACAAGCATAGATAGCAATGCAAGCTGGGAGCTGGTATTGGGATGGGTTATTCAGAGATGAAAAATCTGCAGCACAGGTTGCCTTCAGAAAGGCAGGCAAGACTGAACCATCTCCTCTGGAAGGCTGATTTGGACTGAAAAAAGAGATTATTATCTCAGAAGAGGAAGCAATCCTGGGGAGCGCTCTCTATATTGCATTTTCTTCTAATATTTTTTTTCAAGGATACTTAGAAAGGTATGTGAAAGATGCAAATCTATCATTATATCATTAGATTTAAATTCACTTCGTAGGAGTTTTCCTTTCTACTAGAAAATTTCCAGACTCCTGCAAGCTAAAAAACTTTGAAAACTCTGACTAACAATTTTGGAAAATAACCTTTGACCTATCAACAGATTTGTGCTGACAAAAGGAAGCACTACAGCCCTCAGCGTGTTTGCCTGAAGCTCTTTGCACTGTGTTCAATGAATTCTTACAGCTCTGCCACAGTCACCCACTCTATTTCCTAAAACAGGGACTGGGGATGCTGAGGACAAACACGTGCCCCAGACTGGTGGAGACCAGGGCTAGTGGCAAGAACTTGTTAATATTGTTATAGAATGCTGATGGCATAGTTAATGTTTGACACTAAAGGAATTATTCTATAACAAAGAGAAAACCTGGGCTTTCGCTGCTGTTGAAGTCATGTGGAGGAGACTTCCTCACTGCTTGACTGTTCACAGGAGGTTTGTGTGTCCTACTCAACAACTGCACATAAAGCTCCTGTCTGGAAGAGTGACCTCCAACAAGCCCTGCTACCTCCAGCAGCTTCCCCTCCATGCAGCAATAGTACTCTGGCTGCTGTGATGGGAACTGCATAAACACTGAGGCTGAATGGGAACATGTTTTCTCTTGTGCGAGATAGGCCTTATATTTGCAATAGGGGCAGTAATTATTAGGCAATTTTTACTTTAAACTATCACCACCAAGGCAGCCTCTATAACTATTATTTCCCAAGACATCTCTGAATCTGGGAAGCTTTCATGGTCACTTATTTGCATGCCACTGAGGAGAGGACATTTACATCCTGAATTTATCCCATCCATCAGCCTTAGGCCAACAAAACATGCTTCTCTTTATCCAATATACTAACTATAGAGGGGCAACAGGTTGTTTGTTTGGGGTTTTTTCTCACTACCCTCACACTTCTAGAATCAGTAAAATTTTTTCAAAGCATCAGAAGCTCAGAAATGCAGGAAACTGTTCACACCACTGTCTGGAGTGTGGGTTCAGCTTGAGTGAATATTCAAATGCTTCTCCAAAGTTTATCTGGTCTAGCCAAACCCTCCTGAATTTACAAAATTGGGCTGGGTATTTTATGAGAACAGGATGTCTTACAAGATTTTCAGAATTTCCTCTGCTAACAGAAAATACCATGAGATCAGCTTGGAAACTAGAATATTTTATTTTGATTCAAAATGGACTGTAATATTTCCAGATCCTAAAAAGATTCAAAGTGAATTGGCTTGTAGAAATCAATAGAGAGTGGAGGAGAATGACTGCTTTTATTTTGCCTTCCTTAATCCAGTTTGCTCCTCTCCAAAGGCATCCAAAATAACTCCACTCTTGGCAGACATGTTTCCCATTTCAAACCCAGCCCTCCCCTTGCTCCAACATTGCCCCGCTGCTGCAGCACCTTCTCTAGAAACAAATTATTAACTTTAAATTCTAAGCCAGCAATTAATTCTCTGAAAGGTCAGGCAGATCAAATGACTGCCACATCAGCTCAAAGCTCCTCCATCAAAAATGAGATGAAAGCGCTGGTGTGCCTGATCCTCATTCCAGTCCTGCATCCCAGGTTTCAAAGGCTACCCTTTGGTTTGGAGGCTGAGGATGGGCAGCTGGATATCTGGAAGGGTTTTACTGTGGTGCTGATGATCTCTCTGCTCTTTAAGCACATATGTCAGATCTTCAGCATTTGTGCTCGTGAGGGTGACTTTTTTTTGCTGTGTTCACAACTGAGCTGGGTTTATCTGCAGCAAAAGCTGAAATACCACCTCCCAGCAAAGCCCAGGTGAATCTGTGCTGGGAGACATGGCTGGCACAGTTCTGCTGAGGGGTAGGCACAGCAGCTACATCACAGCATCCATTACACCTGGCACACACCACCCAGGCTCCTGGGGAACATTTCAACACAAAAGGTTACTTGCAGTTCTCACAAACTCTCCCCAGAAGAGTCCATTTTCCTGTTGTTGCTTGTAAGAAGGAAGACAGACACTGGTGGCTACAAACACGTGAAGTATAGATGCCAAGTGTGGTGGAGCTCAACCTTGCTGTGACCCAAGGGGTAGGGCCTGGAAATCTGCAGTGGCTGCTCACACCTGCTCTGCCTTTCTGTTTTCAGTTTGCTTTTATTATTTGTTTCTCCACTAGTGGGTAGTTGACTCTGATGATTGAGTTATCCCTTTAATGACCCAGAAGATGATCAGGCCCTAATTGTCTGCTTTGTACACAGGCTGTCCCATTCCCCAATCTGTGCCAGGGGGATAACAAAGACGACCAGATTGGGGCTGCTCTTCTCCTGCAGTGCCAGCTGAGAAAAAAATGAGTGTATGTGCCTTTCCTGGGAGGCAGTAACAGCAGTGTTAGAGATTTTTTTGCACTCCAAGGAAAGCCAAAGTCAACTTCAAAGAATAAAACAGAGTGGCTGTGACTATCTGAGACAAGAGAGATTTGGCCAAGTCTGGACTCCATCCATGCATCTCAGCTAGAGAAGCTGCAGTCCTGCAGTGATGAGAAGAAGCAGTCACTGATCCCACAGCATAAATGTGTAAAAGCCACTTTAATATCCTGCTCTGGACTACAGCTTTTTATTTTAAAAGTCTTGCTCAATGTCAGAACTTGGAGAAGTTACAGAATTTAAGAGGGAAAGTCCCACAGCTGCAAGCAGATGAGAGGGTGAGTTCACTGGTCACTGAAATGGGAACAGTAGACAATAACTGTACAAGAGCACTGTAGGTGATCTGCAGTGCTTCTTCCCATGATTCAATTTGTCCAGCCTGGCTTCCTAACAGTGATATGCTGAAGCACAAAATATGTACCACACCAAGCCCTTGGGAAAGCATTTTGGAGGGGATGTTGCTAAGGCAAACAAGTAGCCATTGGTTTAATTTTACTCCAACATACAAAAGCCTTCCTTTCAGGACATCAGAGCTAGCTAGTGATATACATATACATACATCTGTATTTCTGTTAATATACAAACTCTTCTGACAAGAAACTGCTTACAACAAAAAGGGAAGCTCCCTTTAGCCAATAGACCAATTGTTTCTCCCAGTGCAAATCTGAGATCAGTGAGACTGGCTTGTTGGATTTACAAACTAGAACATCATACTGACCTTTTCCACTTACTGAAAATAGGTGTTAAATCAGCTTAACTGGAAATTGAAATAAAGATTTAATTATAAACACAGCTATTCACCAAAGCAGTGTATTTGTGAGGTGGATACTGTGTTCCTGGAAATGCAAATCAAAATTTTCTTTAAAAATATCCTCTAACTCAGGTACTCAAAACAGTGATTAATACAGGGAATTTTAAACAGATCAAACTAAATTACTTCTAAAAGACCAGACTTTCTGGTCTTAGGAATTTGCAACAAATATGCTGCCGCAGATAGGCTGTCTTTGGGTTTAAGTGGCCTAGTTAGTTCCTAGTGCTTGAAGCTGAAGTAGCACCTTTGAAGCTTCAGCTTAAGTGCTAAGAAGTCATGTAGGTGGAAAGGGAGGGTTTGTTCAAATTCCTTTCTCCTGTCACAGCCTGGTATGGCCCAAGCTGTTAGAGAGGTACAACATTCCCTGTACGTGGGAGTGTCACCACACAGCAAATACTTTCTGACTGACAGAGCCTTCGGTCAGGTATGGCTGAGCACGGGAAAGATCTGCATTCTTTCCCTTCTGAAAGCTGAGATGTGAGTCCTTTAAACAGCTGTGTCTATCCTGCAGTCATCCCCTGAAAACACAAAGAACTGCCTCCCTCTAATGCAGTCGAGGCAGGGAAAAGGCAAAGCTTCAAATACACTCAAATACACTCAAAATCCATGTTTTTATAAGGAGGAGTTTCTTACAGTCTCCCTCTCCATCAGTCCCTGAAGATGTCTTTCAGCAAGGCACAAAGCCATCTATGAGCTGAGACTGCACAGGGCACCCCAGCAAGAAGTGGAGTTTAGAGGACACAGGGGAGCTATTGTAGGGCAGCTCATAAGGAGATTTATCCTTAAAGACACTGTATTTCTCCTTATTCCTAACCATAGTGGAATAAAAAAATCTAAAATTACCAGAAAAAATATTGGAAAAACTCTGAGGGCAAGGGAAGAAAAAATTTACACAGGCTGGACCTGTGTCGCCCTCACTGTCCTGTGTCCTCCTCTCCTCCACACAGCAAGTCTCATGTTTCTACTTCTCCTTGTCAGAAAACCTTGGCAACAAACTCCTTGACCAGTGGAAGGATCTGGGTACATTTTCAGGAAATGGCATCTTTCGTGTCCTCGGTACACAAACCTCACAGCTCTTGTGGTAATCTTTAACTGGGACCTTTTTGCTGAGAGCTGATTGCTAACACGGATTTCACACCCCTGAAAGAATGTTCAAAGCCTACAAAGAAAGACATTGTCTGCTTTGTTTAACAAATGACATTATTTCCCTTCTGCCTAGCAACCTGGCCAGAGGATTTGTAAGAGCGAGCAAGGAGAGTGAGCAGGACAGAGCAGCTCAAACTAGCAAATAAATCTCATCCCTTCGTTGCACTTTAGGCAAGAATTTGCAATAACATAAAAAAGCGTGGCTCTCTTAATCCAATAACTCTAAAATAACTCCAGAAACTCAGATGCTTACCAATCTATCAAAACTGTAAGAAAATACAGCTCCCAACACCATTTCAAAATACATTTTTTTTGTATTAAAAGACTGATTGCTTTGCATATGCTTTCCATGCAAACTGTAAGATCATCACCTTATCATGCCCTTAATTTGCACAAGAGAGAACGTATAAAATAATGTAACAATGTCACTGTAAACATTAATAGATCCATAATTCTCTGGCATTTCTCACCAGTCTTCAAAGTCATCATTCTCTTTTTGTCTCTGACATGCTGAAACTGGAAGTATATATGCATTTTAAAACTTCCTTATTTTTATGCCTAGAAGTGATTAGGCTTATTCACAGCCAAGTCATATGAGTCAGACTGTGCCATTCACACAGAGGGTGCAGTGGGATGAAGGAAGGAGCCTGGCCAAGGATTGAAACTGTCAGCTTGAGCAGTCCCCGTCTGTTGTACCTGCAGTGGAGCTTGGGAGGAGAAGGGAGGACAATGCTGTTGTATATCTAGATTTGTTTGTCAATCCAGAATGACACGGCAACAGGGCAATGCACTGGGGAGACCACAAGGCATGCCAGGAAATAGCAGGAGCTGGATGCTGTGCAGGGGACAGCAAGCCAGAGCCAAGGGTGACACCAAAAGCCCCATTCCTCAAGTCCATGGATGGTCAGACAGGGTCAGCCACAGCCCTTTCCACAAGGGCATCTAGTGACAGGACAAGGGGGAATGGCTTCAAAGTGAAATAGAGTTTACTTAGATTAGATATTTGGGAGAAGTTCTCTACTGTGGGGCACTGGCACAGGTTGCCCAGAGAAGCTGTGGATGCCCCATGCTGGCAAGTGTTCAAGGCCAGGCTGGATGGGGCTGTGAGCAACCTGGGCTAGTGGAAGGTGTCCCTGCCTCTGGCATAGAGGTTGGAACAAGATGATCTTTAAGGTCCCTTCCAACCCAAACCCTTTTGTGACTTCATGATTGTCAGACAGGTCCACAGTGATGAAGTGTAGCTGAGGCCAAGCTACAAAGGCAAGTCAATGGTTTGGAGTGAGGATGAGCAAGGTGCAAGGCTGGACGCTGGCATTTCCACAACACAGCTTAGAATGGCACCAATGGCCTGTGCTTGACTGGAGCTGATGGGCAAAGAAGAGGAGACCTCAGACAGGATTTCCACTGCTCTTTCACAATGACTGCTTTCTCAGTATTCTGGGAAAATGCCTGTTTGCATCAAGTGAGTGCTGGCCAGGAGTCTGGGCAGCACAAACCCCAGAGCCCCTGGGTATGCACAGGGCATGGGCAACATGTGTGACTTGACACCTTTCAAACTTCTTCCTGGGATGGAAGGAACTGAGAGGCATTGACTGTGTTCACATTCATCTCTTTGGGTCATTAGATTTAAAATTCACCGAGAATCTCCTGTCAGCAGGGCTTGAAACACCCACATGGAGGCGGAACTTGGTGTCCCCACCAGCAGATGCTGTGACAATTGTGAAATACAGCTCAGCTTAAAGGGAGATCAGGCTAGTAGTCGGATGAGAAATCCATTGAGGGTTACTAAATGCACAGAAAACCCCAGCAGCTGAAGAAATTCCCCAGCTAAAGGCAGAGGTTAAGAGGATGCTCCAGGGAAACATCCCATTTGCTTTTCCTGGCTTTGCTTTTCAATGTCTATCACAGCCACTGCTGGAGACAGGATACTGAGCTGGAGGAGACCTTGGTCTGACCCAGGACAGCTGCTTTGATGAACACACAAGTCACACTAAAGGATCAATTTCATCCCTTTTAGATTAGGAGTGATTCAGACTCCCTACATAGAAGAGCCTCAGTGGAAGACTCGGACAAAACTCATCTTCCTTCATTCATCATGTGAAGACCATTCCCTTGGAATCCTGCTGCTGTGGAGGATGAATCTTGGTCTTAATGTTGTTTCCAATCCTACTGCAAAAAGAAGACAATAAAAAAATTAATTTGCAAAGTCATTATCCCTTCAAGAATTAGAGATGAAAGTTTAAATACCTTTTTTTCTCAAATAATTGCAAAACTGGACAAGTAACATGACTCCTGCTGTAAATGGTAGAGTATTGTAAAAAGCTCCTCTGAGGATACATGCAATGGTATTCTTCATAAAAATAATCCTTAGATATGTAAAAAAGTTATTATTTATACAGACAAATATTCTGGTTTTTTGCACAAATCATCAGGTCAGATGAGAAGTTTTTTGCAAAGATATTTTTCTATGTTGTAAACATACATTACATTATCTCCTGCATATGACAGGTAAGTTCTAAACAGGCATGGCCCTGTGAATTATCTCAAAGACCCCTTCACGTTCTTTAATTGCTCTGCCTGAAAAGACAGGTATCTCTGCCCAAGTAAACAAACTTCATTAGGGACAAACAAAACAAAACCCCAAAAAATTAAAAATCTGTCTACAAGTGGCCTAGCACAGCATGCCCCAGCTGGAGCTGTCTGCACCCGGTTGGTCAGAAGACATCTGAAGGTATCTGCAAAACAGCTGGAAAAAAGCAATAGCACAAGCAGGCTCTCACAAGCGACACACAGACAAGGGAAAAAAATTAGGGGAAATATAAATATTGAGTGAATGTTCAAAGCTTGGCCCAACTTTCATTTAATTGTAAGTGAAAGTCCTTATTGCAGTACAGCACAAGATGGCCTTGAATTTTATTTTCCCAAAACCTAGGGTGGTTCTGTGAGCTTTTGAGCACTACAATAAAACTCAAAACCAAAAATACTCACTGTGTTTCAGTTCTCTTTTAAGAACTGGGATTTAGATCTTAGATTAGGTCTAAGCAAGTAGTGTAATCCTAGATATTTGATAATTAAGCAATACATTTTATTTTGTTTCATTGGTAATTCATCTGTATACAGGAGTGTGCGTACATATGTAAAGCAGCAATGAACTTCATTTTTGCCCCTCACATCACATGGATTCTGTGATTATTTTAACAGCAACATTTGTTTTTCCTTAATCCCATTGTTTAATTGGAACAAAAACAACCTGCAGTCCCACTTGCAACCGGCATAAATCTTCCAGTTCAGTAATCTGTTCAAATTGTATTTGAGCTCTGGGGCAGTATGAGAACTCAGGCAGTCCAGGAAGTGTTTGTAGAGATAAGAGATTTGCAGAGGGAGGAGGGGTGGGAGGTGAAGAGAATGATTCGTGTGGGATTTCAGCTGCTCTGGGGCTCAGGGGACTGTGGAGAGGGCTGCAGGAATGGCAGGACCACACAGCCTTGGTCTCCTTGGAGGGGCTTTGTCCTGCTCTGAGGCACCAGGGAGATGCACTGAGAGCCAGGCTGGAGAGGTTTGGTCCCATGTGTGTGTCCAAATTCAGGCCTGGGGAGATCCTGGCAGAGTCCTTCACCTGCAGGCAGCAGTGGCACTGGGGTGACATCACATCAGGAGTGACACACAGGCACTTGGGGAGACGTGAGCACCTTCCACGTTGCCCGGAAAGCTTGTGATGGGAGAGTTAAAGAACTGCAGAGTGCATTGCATGGCTTACAAACAAAAGCCAAAGTAAACAAAAAGCAATAACTTATCCCTCAGAAGTCATCGATTTCCCCTATTCTCACACTAGAGTGCTGCAGCGTCAGGAATCTGTGTCTGCAGCCAGCACCAGGAAATCCTGACTCCCGGGGTCTAAAGCTCAACGGGATCATTAACTCCAGTAGATCAGCACACAGCTGGGAATGAGACATGCGGGAAGCTCATGTGGGCAAAAAGAACCCTAGAAAAATGACAATAAATGACAAAGGGCATCAGGCCCTGTCCTCTGCTGCTTTCACACCAGGAGAGTGAGCCAGAGCTTCAGGGGGCAATGTGAAATGTGAAAAGAGAGAAAGAAAGAAATGTGAAACAACACGGCAAGGTGCTGAGAGTTTGAATTCTGGGGCATGGATTTTATGCAGCTACATGCAGCCGGGAAAGAGGGCTCTTTCTAAAGTGCAAAAATAATAAAGCAAAACTTAAATGTTTATTAACTAATTAAACGAGTATACAAACAGTTTCCAAATTAATTGGCTCTGGAAAGCTTGGAAACTCTTGGAAGTTATTGAATCCAATGTCAGAAGAGCACAGGAATGTAGTGACAAGGTCTGCCTTCCTATTTGTACACGGTGAGCAAGTAATTTAATTTAATGCAAGTAATACAGGAAGTTTCCTTAACTCAGGGGACACAGTGTGATCCTGGAAAGGAAGGTGTGGAAGGAGCACAAAAATTGAATAAATTACTGATTTCATGGTCCATGTAAAAGTTGTTGAGAACTAGGTAAACAGACTCATTTTCCCAGTAGCATTAATGTAGTGGGAAGTGAAAGGATTAGTCTGATTTGACTTGTGACGGAACACTTACAAACCGTGCTGAGGGCTTATGCCTTGCAGATGGGGTGTTTTTAAAAGCATATCCCTTCTAGCTGTGTTGCCTTGGCTCTTCAAAGCTGAAAAAAGACATTTGAGGGAATCTGGTTTAAATGCCTGCGTGGAGATGTGCAGCTGTCACATCAGTATGGCTGCCTGAAGCCTTTCTAGAGTGAAGGCAGAAGTCAATGTTCCTTAAATTGCATACATTAACAGAGAGGATGTGGAGATGGAGTACCAAAGGGCAGTACAGAACCACTAGGATGTCCTGGCTTCTTGATTTGGGTAACTAAACAGGACAAATGTAAAAGCAAAGTTTCCAGGTTTGCTGTTTAGATTTGGCAAATCTCCAGTCAGATGTAAAGGATGTAAAAGCCTATCCAAGTATTTGGAACAAGCTATCAAGCATAGTCCAGAAGAGATAACTGAGGGACAATAACACTGGAAGCAAAAATTCACTATGGGAAATATATGTTTAAAATGCAGGTGCTGTATCTGATTGAGCAGGGGCATAAGTTTGAGTTATTACAGATGAAGTCCTCAACTCAATAATCAGCTGCAGACAAGAGCTGCTTTTGAGGTGATAGCAAACACAGAGCACTTTTAAATTTAAAGAGACAGGTTTTTAATTGATTGATTTAAGATATGCTTGGAAGGATGAATCCCATGTTATTGCTTTCCCGGTGCTTTCTCACAATAGTTGGATCTTTTATTTTTACAGCTCAAATGGAATTGCAGGTCATCCAAGATACCCTCACAAGCTTCACTGCCATCATGTCCTGGCTTCCTTTAAATCCACCTGTGGCTTTGACATAACAGCTTACAGATCCATCTAGATGCAGGCAGGCATGATTTTGGATGAAGACATAGAAAGGGTAATTCAAAGCTTTTACTTGGACAATTTATAGTAGACTCTCATCTTGTCTAGAGCAGCTGCCTGGGCACAGGCAAAAGCACGTGGATCATTTGATCACACGTGTATGTTCCATAAGTGGCCCAGCAGCAAGGCAGAGTGCTGGTGGTTTTACCCCCCCACCAGATTGTCCCAGGCTTTGCCTTGCTTTGTCAAGGAACCAGATGTACTGGGGACTAGCAGGCATGATGTCCCATGCTGCTCCTCTCTTCTAGTTGTGTGCAGCAGGACACCCAAACCCTGCCCTTATCTTTACTCATTTCTCTTATTCCAATTCAATTCAAGTTGGCATCTTATCTCCAAAGCCTCTCAGGCAAGTCCTGACAAAAGTAGGAGTCAGCTCTTCAGCCAATTGCAGATACCTCTAATGTACTGATCACCTCAGGTCATGTTTCCTCGGGTGCTTTCTGTTTGGGAGGTCTCCACCTCAGCACAGGGAGCATCACAAGACACACAAAGGTTTCATAGCTTGTGACCTGCTGTGGCACAGCTGCTGACTTCCCACTGCTCATCCTCGATACTTTCCTCTATGTCCACCTTGGAGCTGTTGGGATTCTTTTGGGGGTTTTTGCTCTGTTCACAGAGCAGCCAGCCTAGCTGTGCTTCCTTGCCACACCTGCAGAATGGGAAATGGCCCAGTGTCTCACAGAAGAGAGGCCACTGTTTGTGCAGTGCATGGAGAGCATGAAGAGGACAAACACCAACGCTACAGCTCTTCTGTCGTGCTCTGAATAAAAGCAGAGCCTGGTGGCTGAGCCCAGCAGAGGAACCCATGTCATTTTTGTGTTGAAGAGCCTTCAGCCTGACTATCCAGTCAGCCATGGCTGCCTCCTACCCCATCACCCTGCAAACTGCTGTGTTCTTTGGCATGCTCCCCTGTTTGTTTAGGTGTGACAGGTTTCCGTTGTTATTTGGATCAAACCTGCCTCATTATGTTCATTCCAAGCACTGCTTGCATGCTGTTTTGTTGACATCTCCTAGGCATGCAGGGCACCAAGGAGATTAATAACATTCATCTAAATGTTTTCCCAGAGGTCAGTACAAGAAAGAAATACTGGTTCTGGCCTTGCAGACTTGAGATACAGATAAGAGGCATTCAGAATGTGAAGGGACTGAAGTCTTAATGCAGTAGAGGGAGAATGTTACGACCCACAGGATTTCAGGCTGGTTTTCTTTTCTGGAGGCTCAGTGCTACTCCCTCTAATGCAGGACCTCTGGGCAGAACTGCTCTGTGCAGTTGCAGCCTACAAAGGACTGTGGTTGAGCACTGCAAGAAAAAGCCTCATGCAATGAGTCTCTTCAGATTATCACCTTACAATCATCTGCAATGTGCAGACTGTTCATCTTTAATATATGCTTGTCACCTGCAATAACCTGGGGAGTAAAACTGGGACATTGACACACACAGTAATCTTTTGGGATCTCAGTGTTCAAAAGCTTGCAGCAGGAATGACCACAGCAGATTTTAACTCTCTGGAGCCAGGAGGGACATCACTTACTTGCTCACTAAGAAGAACCTGTGTTGGCTCACAATAATGTAAAGTCTTGAATAAAAAAAAAATGTAATCTAACCTTGGAGAATAGAATTGAAAAGGAAGAAGATGTATGTGCAAGGTTTCAGATGGGTTTCCAGCACCACCAGGACCTCCCAGGAGCTTCTGTATCACAAGACTAAACTTTTAAGAGTACAGTTACATGTACTGATGATTGGGTTCCTGACACATGAACACACAGTGGGGCCCCCATCCTCAAATATCAGCCCTATTCCCAAATTCCATCAGCCCTATTCCCAAATGCCAAGGGGGAGCCAGCCTGCCTGACCCTGAGTGTACATGGCACAGTGCTCACAAGCTGAGAGGCTTCTGACTGACCCCATGAAGGCCACCTTTGGAGAACTGAGGGCAATGCCTGAGTTTTGCACAGCTGTGTACCTGGCCCAAGAAGTGACCTGCTGCTGGGGACATGGGAAGACTTGCTGGTTCCCCACCTTCTGCAGGCACAGCAGCCCTGTGACATCACATCTGTCCATGTGATGGCAAAGCCTGTAGAGTCACTTGTAGCTTCAGAGCTATGAAATTGCCACAATGTGTGCTCCCAAGGGCATTTCTAAGCAGTGACTCAGTTACAGCCAAAGTCCTTTCTCCTGGCCTGCTTCCCCTTTTCCCACTTCCCTTAAAGCCAAATTTGCCTCCTGCATTAGAAGAACTGGAGAGAGATTTCTTCCTGCTGCCAAAAGTGGAATTCACTGTCTTTCACCATGCCATTGTGGCCCTTCATACCTTCTTGTGCACCCTACTCTCCCTCAGATACATCCATGTAAAACCAGACTCAGCATCCAGCAAATGTTCAGATAAGTGCCTGATTTCCAACGTGTTACCCTGTGGCTCAGTACCTGGGGTTCTGCATCTGGCTGTTGTTTGTCCCCTTTGCACCTGAGGCCATGCTGGTTTTGCCATCTATGCCTGGCTGCAGTTTCTCAGCAGCTTCTCCTGCCCAAGAAGCCTCTTGTTCTTGGCTGCTCGGTTTGAGCACTTCATCTTCCAGCTGAGGAGCTATAACCATGTCCTTTCCACCCTCCAAGACATGACCACTCACGTCCCTAACAACCTCATCTAATTACATTGGTTCAGAGTGGAGGTTGGACTAAGTGGCCTTTGGAGGTGCCTTTGAACTTAAATAACTCCTCAATTGTACTTGGAACAGAGATCCCAGAAGACTACAGTAAATTGAAGTGGATGATCAAGGATGGGGTTAAACATGCAGCAGTTTAGGAGTGTGAGACACCCCTGGGGCCGTGAAAGCAAGAGTGAGAGGGCTGGCAGCTGGGTAATGCAACCACCTGAGAACAGCTCAGCAAGCCCCTCAGTATCAGGCAGTACAAGGAAACTGGTAAAGCAATCCGAGCACCTAAAGAAATTACCTGAGCAGAACTGCAGTATTTGGGAAACGAAATATAAAACTCCATCTTTAGTAAGGGCACTTTACTTCATTGGGATGGGTTACAAATTTAACACTGTGCTTATAAAGATCAGGGGCTTCTTTGCTCTTCTTGGATGATAACAAAACAGCAGTTCCATGGAGAAGAAAAAACTAATATGTGTTGAACATAGCACTGTCTACCCCATCAACACAGAAAAAAAATATACATGGGCAAGAACTTAAATATATTTGATTTAATTCTTTTCTATTTTGACCAGCCCAGATTAAAGGTATTTGTTTCCTTTCCTTAACAAGTACAAACCCAGATCTGCCATTATCAAGTCTAGAAGAGAAAGAAATATTAAGGTAAGGTAAGGTAAGGTTCATGCTGTTTTTGGATGAAGACAGGGTGCAAAACCCATGAGTGACTTCATTAAGAAAATAGAGATTTACGAAAGAATTTACCAACACATAGGCAACAAGTGGAAGAGTGCAGAGTTACACTTCCAGGGCCAGTTGGGCATGGGACATAGGGAGATTTTATGTGAAGGCTTTTTGTTTTCTTTCTAACAAGATGTAATTCCACGGGTGGAAATCATGTTTATGATCCTTTTCATAAACCTTTAAAGCCACTTGTTAGTGTTGGACACTAAGTGGGACCTTGGCAAAGAAGTAACAAAGGAAGAACAATCATTAAAACACACCACAAGAACAGAGTAAAACACATATACCTTGTGACAATTATTATCCAGAAAAAGGTGATTTCATGTTTGAGGGATACTGGTGAGGTCCTTTGATCTGCTCTCTCAGTGAGGGTAGATTATGAAGAGCCACAGCAGCAAAGACCCAAGGGTTATTGGTGTGTTAGAAACCACAGAAGCACCTGAGAATGGTCCCACAGGAATTAAGAGCTTCTACCCACAAAAAGGCTGTGGGATCAATATCCCAACTGAATGCATTTACACCCATGCATGCAGCGTGGTCAAAAAACAGGGGGATCTGAAAGCCCAGGAAGGCTGGATATCCTGCAAGGGAGAAATCCTAAAGGTACAGAAATGTCCTCATGTGCTGAAAGGTGAGCCAGCAGGGGAGAAGACTGGCCTGGCTGAACACAGAGTTTTGGCTGACAATCAGGGAAAAAGGAGAGTTTGTGACCTGTAGAAGAAGGGGCAGGTGACTCAGGAGGGCTAAAAGGATATTGTGAAGCCATGCAGGGAGAAAATTAGAAGAATTTTGGCCAGGACCCAACCAAAACTTAATCTGGCTACTGCTGTAAAAGGCAATAAAAATGTTTCAATAATTACAAACAGCAGCAGAAGGAGGGCTAAGGGGAATTTCCATCCATTATTGGATGTGGTGGAAACACAATGACAAAGGAGAAGGAAAAGCCT
>VZRF01002286.1:0-16663 GCA_013396875.1 Vireo altiloquus
AAACCTAAGGCATCACAGGAAGTATAGCAGTAGGAATATTCTGGTTCTCAAGTATATCCAAAATTATCAAGAGCCATTGCAAGTGGCTTGGAGGAGAAGGGAAAGGTGAAGGAGTGGATGGAAGTGTCCTCCCTTGACTCCCCCATGGATTGCCTCTCTGAGGAGAAAAGGCAAACAGAGAAACTATTATTAATTTCTGAGAGATGGTTCCTGAACTGCAGAGGTGATGGTAATGCTGAGTACAAACAGCAGATTAGTGCCACAACCAGTAATTTTACCGTATCATGAGCCAGTGTTACACAGTACAGGAAAATAATAACCTTAATCCAGCCCCCAGAGGTGCCAGAGAATACAACAGGGAACACCTACAGGAGGTGAGGTGCTACATACCACAGCTCTGGGAATAAGCACAGCAAGTCTGAGATCAAATAAATAAAGATTTTGACCAGCAACTATTAATATAATGTACTGAATTATTATAAAAATGTTTTTTTTCTAGCATGCTGTGGTCAGATTTATCATTATCTCAACTTTTCATGCCCCATATTGGGTGTTGCGGTTTACCTGGCAGGCAGCTAAACATTACAGCCATTCACTCATTCTCATTTCAGTGGGATCAGGGAGAGAAGCACAAAAAAAAAATCAAAACTCGTGGGTTGAGAAAGAGATGGTTTGAAAGAAATGGAAAGGGTAATGATGATAATGAAAAAGAATACACAAAGTAAGTGCTGCAAAATGCAATCCCTCACCACTCTCTGACTGATCCCCAGCTGAGAAGTGGCTGCAACTTCCACCCCTTTTATTGTTCTTCAGGATCTCATCCTGCTTCCCTTTTACCTCCATATTACAAAACCCCAAAACTACACATTTTCACCCTGTGATAAACTAAACTATAATCTATCTTATGTTTTGAATGTTCTTAATTCATCTATAAGTGTTGGAAGCTTTTCCCATGGGTACAAATCAAAGACTGTGTCCTCCTGGCATCCCAGTGAGGGTCCCAGACCCCTCAGGGAAGTTTGAGGGGTTTTACAAATATCTTGGACTCCAACAGTACTCAGTGAGCCTTAGCACAGGAACAGCTCATTTCTGAGTCCTAATTTGTGTTTACTCTTTCCTCCTTGCTGTAACCCCATCACACAGTGACCCAAGGCAATCAATCCTATCGAGAGTCCTGGTGGGACCACGTTCCTGCAGCACAAACCTTTCCCAGGATGTACAACTGATGAGGAAAACACAGGAATTTGTGCTGTTATAATTTGTCAGCTACTGCATCTATTGCTCCTCTCATTACCTAAGGCCAGCAAGTGAATATATGGATTAAAAGGCAACACGTGTGCATTATGTTTTTAATCTCTAGGTGCCAAGAAGTCCATGTGTTCATCCATATTTTTGCAAGGATCTTGTGGATTCCTAAATGTCACTGGAAAGCTATGGTAGAAGCAATAAAGTTGGAGTTTCCTTTTTTTTCATTTCCATTTAGAATTTTATGTGAACACATTAATGGTGATTCTGTTCAAATATGGCAGGAGAAAACAAAATGAAATAGTAAAATAAACTCCTTTTCTTCTGCTTACCAGAGGGGGAAATTTTGGGCTATGTTTTGGGACTTTTGTAATGAGAGGCAGTTTAAAGAAGCTTCATGGATTTTGTTTTGGTTTAGTTTGGTTTGGTTTGGTTTGGTTTTTTCCTTAATCATTTAAATCCTCAGAGTGCTTTTACAGTCGGGATCATGAGGTAAAGGTGGAGAAGCCTTCTCAGACCTTTGGAAATGTTTCTGTTTCACTACCTTGTCCCTTTCTGTGCAGGGGTTTATGGCTTCCCTTGTCCCTAAAATACTGTAATCTCTTGGCTGAACTTCAGAAGTTTTTTAAAAGAGGATAAAATTCTTGCTAAGATTGGTGGCAAGACAGAAGGCAAAAAATGAATTACTGTCCCATTGAAGAAGACTACTGTATTAGGCACCAAAGAATCCATATAAAATAATTATAACAGGAATTTTCACCCTAATCTATGAGTCGGACTCAAGATGTTCCACCTACTGTGGATACTAAATTAGAGAAATCTAAGTATATAAAACACACAAACAGGAGAAATGATAACATTTTGTGTTATAATAATGAAAGAACCACTTTTCTTGTAGATGAAATGAGAAAATTTGTCTTACTTTAAAAGAATTCTTTTTGATGCACATCTGACAAAAGAACACTCTTCAATCGTGTCAAAAATAAATCATACTAAACAAATATATGCTAAAACAAAGCCTTATTATTATAAATTAATAGTAACCTCAAATTACACTATTTTGTTAATTTTACTTTTACAGGTTATTTTAGTTGTTTAGTTTGAATTATTTTTATTTTTACCAACCTGTCTTGTGTGTTCTCTGGATTGACTGCTGAAAGAAACCATGGGCAGAGGAATTTACATAGCCAAAATAAAATTTCTAAAAAATACCTCTACAAAGATTAGTGTGTTATCCTAAAAATAGAGACCAGGACTCGTCCAGAGAGTCTTTCCATACTGCTTGGAGTGAATCCTAAACATCTCAGAAACTACAGCTTTTGTCCTGAGTTTTGACCCTGAGTTGTGCTCCTGGAATTCTAGACACACATTGAACTCTATAAATAATTGCTTTTCACAGTTTATTCCTGTTTCTTTATTTCTCATTCCTCTGGTTTTACATGAATTTATATACCAGACTAAAATATGATCATTTGATTTATTTAAAAAAAAAAAAAACCCACGGAGGTATTCATGACCTTAAGCTGCATCTACATTTAGTGTATCTCACCCAGTAAATCTGGTACTCAGGGAAAAATCCGAATTTATGGTATGTGCCTGACCATCTGTGTCTTTCAATTCTGAGCCTTTACAGTGATTATTGCCTTTACAGTGGTTCTTTCATGTGCATTTCATATTACTTTGGAAAAGTACCTCAGTACCCCAAGTAAGACCATTTCCACCAGTGAGTGGAATTCTAATTTCTTCGCCTTTCTGAAAAGAGTATTTCAGTTTCTTTGGAAAGAGAAAAACGAGACAAAACTTTTGAAGCAGAAAAGTTAAGTGGGAGACAGGAGAGAGTCTCATGTTAAAGCAGCACATTTTCAGTCTTTTAAAAAATTTTTACTTGTTGCTGAGATTTTTTTTAAGCTGCAAGCAGAGGAAAACATTCTCTCTTCTTTTCTTAACTCTTCATGGCTCCATTTCTAAATTTAATGAGAGGTTCTGCTTTGCTGGGAATGTTTATTTTAGCCCTTGAGGTGAATTAAACACACACTTGCCTTTAAATATATTTTAAAAAAAAATCAGAAAACAAACAAACCAACCAAACCCAAACAATCAAACAAACCCCCAAACAAATAAAAAACATTGGACAGAGATCTGTTGCCACGACAAGGAGACTGCAGAGAAGCACCATGAGTCAACACCAATATTGGGAGTGTAGGGCATCCCAGCCCATCCCAGGTCAATTTTTGGGTCACAAATTCCTGCTGCTGCTCCTGCTGCTGAGCAGATACAATTGAAATCCCCCTTCAGCATAAAGGCCCAAAGAAAAGAAAAATTTTTTAAATCCTCATATTTCTTACTAATATGATTTTAAGTTTTATTCTGCAATTAAGTGTTTTGCCTTTCTTAACGAATTAAATGTTTCCTTTCTTAACAGGATAACTTTACACTGAGTCAGTTAATAAATAATTATTTATTATATATTTATTATCTGTTATTATAACTAGACTAATGAAGGACATTGGCAGGCTGGAAAGGACAAGGCTGTCAGGCACAGGGTGGGATTGTTGGGGTGTCTGTGCAGGGACTTGAGTTGGACTGGATGATCCTGCTGGGTCCCTTCCAGCTCAGGATATTCTGTGTTTCTGTGAGATTAATTTTGCAAACATCTGCACATTTTTCAGTTCACTACAAGTTTCTGTTACCTATTACGCAGCCTCCATTATTCTTTCTTTACCCTTATCAGGCTTCTAAACCAGGAAAGTAGGAGTGTGAAGCTTTCTTTCCTCGAGTTACTCGTAAATCATAGGACATTAATTATAAAGGGAAGGGAAATAAAAAACCAAGGGAAAAAAATATACCAGTAATGCATCAGCAAAAATCCCAATGAAACCACGAGGAACGGAAGGCAAACAGAAGAGTCAGGATGCAAGGATGGGACACAGGGAAATGAAGAGAAAAATATAGGGAGTGAAAGTTATCTAATGATAAAAAAAAATAAGAAACAATGAGCATATTCAACTCAAGGCCCATTGCTTTTGCCCAGTGGGTGTTACAACCCCACTTACAGTCCATGAAATGACTCCTATTGACTTGGAAGTGTTTTCAATCAGGCCCAAAGCAAAGTGCCTGTAACACTTGTTAATCTAGATGTGCATGATTTAATAAACTTGAAGGGTTCTCTTTTAACCAGGAAACCTAAAAAGTTCCGAATGCATTTTCATATATTTTGAGATCTGTCTAACCCAAAACATAGAGCAGCAAAACAAAGCCCTGAGGCAGATTGAGTTCTAGCACACAAAGCTCACCAGCTCCTGTAGATCACTTGTGCATAGGAATTACAGACACTGCTCAGAATGTAATTTCCTTCAAATTCTCACTGGAAAATAAATTACTTCAGATTGGATGAAAGATCTTGCTGAAATAGCCTTTTGCAAAATGAAACTCCCATGGCTAGGCAGCTCTGAATAAGTTCTGGTTGAAAATAGGGTATTTTTTTTAGTAGTCTGTAATGTAATGATTTTTTTTTTTTTTTTTTACATTGTGTGATAATATAGTATCTGTGCATACTGTGACTTAATGGCCAAGTATGATATAATCAGTCAATATATATATATTTTTCAAATAGCAAAAAATTGCTCCTGCACTGACAAGAGCATCTTTTGGTATCTATGTTCATCTGAAATACACGATAGAGTCAATATGTCACAGTCTGAGCCATTCATTCCAGCACTGTTACTATATTATTCTGATATATCATTTTTACTGTCGTGCTACTTGCTGAACAATCATGATGGAATATAAAATGTATATGCAAGTTCACAATACTTTCCTAAACATTTTTCTAAAGCCATTGCTTAAATCGGTTGAAAAATGAAATGCCACTTGTTAAAAGAATATTTTCCTCCAATGACAGCTTTTGGCAATTTGATGGTGCACAAAAAATTACATCTTTCA
Organism: Vireo altiloquus; assembly: GCA_013396875.1. NCBI lineage: Eukaryota > Metazoa > Chordata > Aves > Passeriformes > Vireonidae > Vireo > Vireo altiloquus. The sequence goes on from VZRF01002286.1 coordinate 5,188, forward strand.
GTTCTGCAGGAATATCTTCCCATAGCACTCATAAATCTTTTCATCAGACTCCTTTTCGAAGAGGAGAGAGGTTTATAGCAAATATACATTTGCTTTCAAAGGCATGGGGATTTTTAACATTAATTTCTTATTTTTGTGGTAAACAGCGAATTTAAAACCTCTCAAATTGTCCAAAGCTCCTGATCAGAGCTGGTAACCACCAAATGCTGGGGAAGTCACAACCTGTGTTAATTTGATATTTAGCTTGACCAGATCTGACAATGTGTTTTAGAGGCAAATAATTCAGGAATAATTTGAACCATCAAGCAGAGATTTACACATTTGTAGCAGTGTTACTAACCCTACTCAATAACTGAATGGCTTTTAGTAGGGTAGTATTGGAGACTGAGAACTTGTGCTTTAGTTTTTTCATCTGAACTGCTAATAAACACATTTATTATGCATATTTATACAGAGAATTTGCAGGAAAAAAATACCTTGTGATTACAGATGCTATTTTTTAGGAGATCAAATAACTTGTATGAAGAAAAGCCACCCCCTTTTTCTTTACAGAGAGGAATGGGATAACAGTAAAGGCTTATATTTGTGCTGGTAATGTTCCTGCAAACTCGTGCTGATTCACAAAGGTCTGCTCTAATTGAGCTGGGTAATAAATTGGGGGTTATTCAGCCAGAATAATGCTCATGACTAATCTAAATTGTAGCTGTGCCTTGCATCTTCAGAAGACTTGGCAAACAGGTCCACAAGCTGCAGCTTCTCCCCAAGGAAGACTTGTTGGAGCCCAAGATATTTGGAAAACCTCTCAAATTGTCCTGGGGGGTCTGGGACCCTTGTTGGGATCCCAGGAGAGGACACAGCCTTTGATTTGTGCCCATGGGAAAAGCTTCCAACGCCTATGGATGAATTAAGAACATTCAAAATATAAGATAGATTATAGTTTAGTTTATCACAGGGTGAAAATTTGTAGTTCTGAGTTTTGTATTATGGAGGTAAAAGCGAAGCAAGATGGAGGTTTTTGGGTGGTGTTCAGAGTTCTTCTTTTACTCCATTTTCTGCTGTGACAGTGGCACAGAGACATTGGTAGAATAGATTTGAGGTAGNGGAACATGGGATTTCTGATGTGAATATTTCACCAACAGAATGATTTGTGCACCTTGTTGAAGCCACTGCTGCCTGAGGTCTCCCTTCCCACAAACTGGAATACTGCTGGGAAAGGATTGGGGCCTCAGGAGAGCCATCACTGCAGACTTTTAGAGCCCTCCTTCAGGAGAAACTCCGTATGAAGGCAGGATCAGAGAAATTAGGGTTAGAAAATAAGACACCAACGTTCTGGTGCTTCAAGCACACACAGCACGTTGTGCTATGGTGTGGCATAAAGGTATCAGGTCTAAGGTTGGGCTTGATCTTGGAGGTCTTTCCCAATTTTAATGTTTCTGTCACTCTATGAGTCTACTCTTTTTTGTTCAATATTTTGGCTCCTTTCCTTCCTTTTAACACCAAGTGCTAGATATTCTATCGCTACTCTTTGCCTAAAGGTTGTCAGTTTTAAACTTCTAGAAGGAAACTTAACTCTCCTGAAATTGAAGAGGAAATGTAATTCTTTTAACTTCATGGCATTTTTGGTCTCTCTTTAGATGTCTTTTTTCATGTATTAGAGGAAAGTTCGCATAGCTAAAGCAACAAAATGAGCTTTTGTCAATTATACAGCACTTACACCAAGTACTTAAATTAGCATTGAACGTAGGGTAATTAAAAGTGTTATTCATGTAAATTTCTCCTAAATATTTTTTTTTTTCATGTCAGAAGTATGAACACTTACATAAAAAGGCAATATGTCCTCTCAACCTGAATAAATGTGTTTATTCTGGCAACTACAAGGAAACTACCAGCCTGCATTCGTTCCATCTCTGTCTATACATTCAACCTTTCCTCCAAGTTAGAACAGCCAAATATAGACATCATTCCTCTATTAATAAGAATTGAAAACCACTTTTCTACTCTTTAAATACAGAGGTGGTGTCGTTCTTTGCAATTTCCAAGCACTGCCTTGATGTTTATAGCCACAACCTCCCAGCTGGAGCCACCTGCTCTTGATTTCCCAAAGGTTGGGAGGTTGGACCAGGCTGGACTCGATCTTGGAGGTCTTTTCCAGCATTAATGGTTCAATGATTCTATAGCAAAAGTATAGTAAAAAAAAATTTCAGAATGTCTAAATCTGAGCCTTCCTATGAATCTCTCTGAGGACTGGAACCATACATTGCTTAATAGTAAAATGAGTTCTGAAAAAATCGTGACTCCAAAAGGTCTTGCTTCTCCAAATCTGTGCAACCAATGTGGTTCTGGCTGTATTTGAACCAGTAAAGGTAAAAGAATAAAATTGTTGCAATGTGAGCACCTTTGGGTCTCAGCTCTGCAAGCCCAGAAACAAGCAAGAATGTGAGGATTGAATTAAAATCACTGTGGAAACTGAGTCACACAAACATGAAATAGAAGTATAAACTTTAGTTTTCAATAGAAATATGTTTTAAATGCCCTAAATACTGTATTAGTTGAGTTAAAAGCCCTTAAACCTAGTTTTTTAGTATAGCAGCACCACCTTTCCCAGAGTACCCTGTCCTAGATGAAATATAAATATTGCTACATTGCTGGCATTTTTTAGATAAGTTGTGCACCTAAACAGCAAGAACAGATAGAGACCACATGTGTAAATTCTATGTAGGACTTGCGTAAGAGTTATGACTATTTTGGTAAATCAGAATTAAGCTTGGATAGGTTTAGAGAATTAGAATTAGAGTTGTGTTTTAGCCTGATTGGCTAATTAATTAATGCAATTAATTAATTAACACTCATATCCTGGAGTGTAAGCTTGTTAGAAGTTGATGCTGCTATGGAACTTATGCTGCTAAGGCTGCTGTTGCTGCTGCTTTTGCTCAGGTTCTTGCCCTCAAACTCTTGCCTTCAGATGAATTAAGCAACTCAAACAGCACAGCAGCCTCCTCTTTTCCTTCCTCTCTCTGGATGTTGGAAATCCCAGTTATCTACTCGACATAAAATTTTCCTGCTCGTAGCAGGGCAGTGCCNGACTTTTAGAGCCCTCCTTCAGGAGAAACTCCGTATGAAGGCAGGATCAGAGAAATTAGGGTTAGAAAATAAGACACCAACGTTCTGGTGCTTCAAGCACACACAGCACGTTGTGCTATGGTGTGGCATAAAGGTATCAGGTCTAAGGTTGGGCTTGATCTTGGAGGTCTTTCCCAATTTTAATGTTTCTGTCACTCTATGAGTCTACTCTTTTTTGTTCAATATTTTGGCTCCTTTCCTTCCTTTTAACACCAAGTGCTGGATATTCTATCGCTACTCTTCGCCTAAAGGTTGTCAGTTTTAAACTTCTAGAAGGAAACTTAACTCTCCTGATATTGAAGAGGAAATGTAATTCTTTTAACTTCATGGCATTTTTGGTCTCTCTTTAGATGTCTTTTTTCATGTATTAGAGGAAAGTTCGCATAGCTAAAGCAACAAAATGAGCTTTTGTCAATTATACAGCACTTACACCAAGTACTTAAATTAGCATTGAACGTAGGGTAATTAAAAGTGTTATTCATGTAAATTTCTCCTAAATATTTTTTTTTTTCATGTCAGAAGTATGAACACTTACATAAAAAGGCAATATGTCCTCTCAACCTGAAAAAATGTGTTTATTCTGGCAACTACAAGGAAACTACCAGCCTGCATTTGTTCCATCTCTATCTGTACATTCAACCTTTCCTCCAAGTTAGAACAGCCAAATATAGACATCATTCCTCTCTTAATAAGAATTGAAAAGCACTTTTCTATTCTTTAAATACAGAGGTGATGTTATTCTTTGCAATTTCCAAGCACTGCCTTGATGTTTATAGCCACAACCTCCCAGCTGGAGCCACCTGCTCTTGATTTCCCAAAGGTTGGGAGGTTGGACCAGGCTGGACTCGATCTTGGAGGTCTTTTCCAGCATTAATGGTTCAATGATTCTATAGCAAAAGTATAGTAAAAAAAAATTTCAGAATGTCTAAATCTGAGCCTTCCTATGAATCTCTCTGAGGACTGGAACCATACATTGCTTAATAGTAAAATGAGTTCTGAAAAAATCGTGACTCCAAAAGGTCTTGCTTCTCCAAATCTGTGCAACCAATGTGGTTCTGGCTGTATTTGAACCAGTAAAGGTAAAAGAATAAAATTGTTGCAATGTGAGCACCTTTGGGTCTCAGCTCTGCAAGCCCAGAAACAAGCAAGAATGTGAGGATTGAATTAAAATCACTGTGGAAACTGAGTCACACAAACATGAAATAGAAGTATAAACTTTAGTTTTCAATAGAAATATGTTTTAAATGCCCTAAATACTGTATTAGTTGAGTTAAAAGCCCTTAAACCTAGTTTTTTAGTATAGCAGCACCACCTTTCCCAGAGTACCCTGTCCTAGATGAAATATAAATATTGCTACATTGCTGGCATTTTTTAGATAAGTTGTGCACCTAAACAGCAAGAACAGATAGAGACCACATGTGTAAATTCTATGTAGGACTTGCGTAAGAGTTATGACTATTTTGGTAAATCAGAATTAAGCTTGGATAGGTTTAGAGAATTAGAATTAGAGTTGTGTTTTAGCCTGATTGGCTAATTAATTAATGTAATTAATTAATTAACACTCACATCCTGGAGTGTAAGCTTGTTAGAAGAAGTTGATGCTGCTATGGAACTTATGCTGCTAAGGTGCTGTTGCTGTTGCTTTTGCTCAGATTCTTGCCCTCAAACTCTTGCCTTCAGATGAATTAAACAACTCAAACAGCACAGCAGCCTCCTCTTTTCCTCCCTCTCTCTGGATGTTGGAAATCCCAGTTATCTACTCGACATAAAATTTTCCTGCTCGTAGCAGGGCAGTGCCTAGAGAAAGTGTGGGTTCCACTCCCAGCACTGTGCTGCTCTAGCCTTGAACAATAACATTGAGAGCAGATTCCCTTTTTTTTTGGTGGGAGCAGAGCATCCACTCTGCCCATCATCATTTGAGTAGTTAACAATTCCAGAGAGTTGCACTTCCACAACCTGAGCTAAAGAAAATTTTTGGGATCGTAGGATGGAATTGCAGAACATCCCCAGCTGGAAGGGACTCACCAGGAGGATGGATCCCAAGCCCTGACCCTGCAGAGACACCCCAACAATCCCACCCTGCGCATCCCTGAGAGCTCCTGGAGCTCTGGTAGCCTTGGGAATGTGACCACTTTAGCCTCCCCTTTCCCACTCAATAGTCCCCCCACCATCCTGCTAAGGGACTCAGCTAATGCTGACCACACGCAAGAATTCCCAAAGAAATTGTGCTAGGAACACTGAAACAGGCAATGGGACTGAGACAAAAAAGGACTGGTGCATTTCCAGATCCTGAGAAAAAGGCACATTTTTTTGGTCACAGGTTAAGGAAATCTGTCTCGAATAACTGTGGCCAATAAATTTATTACACCTGCAGAGCACCTTTGTTTTGGCTTTTGTGAGGCCTTTCAAATGTTCCTGTGACTCCACTTTGGTGATCAAACACTGAAGGTGCAGGCACAGTTTTTCTCCAGGCATGTCAAGGTTCCGTTCCGTTGTTGGGAGCCATTTCTTATGAACAATTTTTAATTAGAGAAAATTCAATAATTAATTTAGTGAGAGCTACCTGGATTATTTCAAAGTCCTTCGAGGGACTACGAGATCATTAATTCTCTGTAACTTTCTCCTGCATATTTACTCTGGAAGGAAAACGATGCCTGTAACAAACTTCAAAGGGAAAGGAAATGATCCACTTTCCTCTCCATTGTGAAGAAAGCAGAAACACGTGGCTTAAACCATAATCTTTTTGTGATACAACTTGATACTAAAACCATGTTTGCTTAGTTAATGTAAGAGCTGGGAAGCACTGGAGTGAATGATATGGGAGGGTTGTGGAGGTTCAGGCGCTGAAGTTCTGTGAGAACAAAGCAGACTGACCACCCTCTGCCAGCAGCTGCATTTGGGTAGTTAGTGCTGCCTTGCTGGGGGAAAATGGGATAAATGGTGTTCCAGCAGCCCCATTTTCTGTCACTCTGGCTGTGCTGGGCTTTATGACCTTGTACAATGCATAGGAATGGACAAGCACGGAGATAAATCTTTAGAGACAACAGACAACAAGCCAAAAAAAAGGATTGTTTATCCCCCTATGCATTTCATTAGAGCAATGCCATGGCCTGTTGGCAATAGCAGGCTCAGTGGGACGGTTAATGCATGTTTGTTGGCAGATTTTGGATAAGCCTTATCTCTCCCAAGAGGTCTCAATAATTCATGTTTTGTCAGCGGGGGTACATCGCACTGGGTTTGGTTTAATGTACCATGAGGTACTGTGTATATTTAGAGATTTTGAACCACCAAATTATTCTCCAGCTTTCAAATCACCAAATCTTTCCTTTTTACATATGATTTAGTATCCTTGGTATTGTCAAGGTATGATTTAGTATCATTGGTAACTGTCAATATTTTTGTTCAAGAACAACAATAAACATTTGCATGTGTATGGTGGGATCAGATGGGTTTCTATTCTTATAAAATAGAGACAACTTGGAAGCTTATTGATTCTTGGAGGATTGGAGTAACCCAAATTTTTAAGTCTGGCTTTTATGCTTCTTGATGTTTTCTTGTTTTTCATCCAGCTCTGCTGAAACAGTTCGTTCACTTGGGGTTTAGGGCATCACTTTTGCTTTGGTTATTGTTAAAATTTATTAGCCTCCCCTCATGGAGCAGTGATAATATTGTTGCTTGTGAGAGTTAGAATTTATAAGGTGTTCTGGAGGAAACATTTATTGCCTTGCAGGCTGCGAACTACAGAGGAGCCACCTCATAACTGAGTTTTCTACAAGTGCTTGTGGCCACATTCTGGTGTCAATGGCAGCATCAGAAACGCAAAGAGATGCTGCTGGCCTGATGTGGATCCTGAGTGTGAAGGATCCTGTTCTGGGACTGAGCTGAATTCCAGCCCAGGTTGTACAAACCTTGTCGTTGGGTGAGGAACATTCTGATCCTTCTCTCTCCCATCACTGGATTCTGAAACTTAACAACGTGAGCTGCAGATAACAGCTGATTGATTTCATTTCAAACCTTCCCTGTCCTGCAGTTGCTCTCAGTTAATTATTCACGAGATGCTTTCTTCAGCTGGAAACACAAAAAGAGATGGAAAACCTGTGTCCTGTGAAGACAGAGAGGGATAGGTGCTGAGTGACTATTTAACATCCTAGGAAGTTCTAGACATGTTTTTAAGACCCCATAATGTAACTGATGTCTTCATTTAATTGTTTCGGGGTTTACTACTGATCATTTGCAGGCTTAGGGTTGTGTCTCACCCTGATTGATGGGGGTAAAAAAAATAAAATGTCCTCTAGATGTAGCCATGTTGCCAGTCCCAAAATTTTTTCTTAAAGATTTGCCAAATTTTGCTCAGTTTAAATTAGAAAAATATTTAAGACTATCTTAGAAATGCACAAAATGCTCAAGCTGGGCCATAAGTAATGATAGATTTTTTCTGTATTTCAAATATTATTCTTTATTGCTAATTAAATGAGTTTGCTCCGAACCCCTACTCAGACTCCTGTTAGGATGAGTCTGAGCTCGAGCACTTCATGTACAGAATTCATAAATGAATTCAGAACGTTCATAAATGTCAGTGCCTTGAACAGAAGTTGGTAGTAGCTGCACAGAGCTTTAGAAAAGCATCCACAAAAGTTCCACAGATCTGTAAGAAATAGGCAAAATCAGTCCCTCATCCCAAACCAGCTTTCATGAACTGCTGTTTGTATAAGTCTCTACTCACAAGCATGTCACCACTTCGAAAATACAATTGATTACTTACCTCTGACAGAGACCCTGAGACTGCAAGCTGGAAAATGTGATGGCCCAGAGCTGCTCTAGAAGTCCCTGGTCTTGGAAGGAAACCTTGGTATGGGTTTGGTCCTTAACAGAGTTTCCTTTGCCCATGGAAATGCTCTGTGTGAAATAATCCTCTTGACAAATGTCTGTGTGTCTTCTGCGAGCTCCCCCTCATCAACCATCCACAGGCCAGGCTTTGGCATCTACTCCAAACAGCTTTAGAAGGGAAATTAATCTCAAGCAAGAATATTCTGCCTGTGTGCTGTTCTTACAGTGGTGGATTCTGGTACCTTCTGAATGTTTTGTTGTTTGGGTTTTTTTTTTTTTTTTTTTTTTCAGATTATATCAATTAATTTCATTGGTTTTTGTAAATATCTGAGAAAACAACCATTTTTTTCTGTAATGGTTTTAGGCCCAGAGCAATGAGAGGCTGAGGGATGCTGTAGCACTGAAACCATTTGTGACTTCTTCAGAAACACACAGGACCTGGAAAAATGAACTCTAAATCCTTCAAGAAAGGCACTGTTTTCTAATGCTAACAAACAGCCTACGCTGCGGATCAACACGAAATTGCAGAGAAGCTCTTCCACCCCATTTGCCTTCCTCTGTGGTGGCTTTACAATGGGTTTTTGTTGAATTGCTGAGCCCTGGCAGCAGCCAGGCCTGAAAGGCACAGCGGCAGCCCCAGCGTGCTGCTCGCAGGCAGCTCCTTGAGTGTTTTGTCGTGACAAGGGAGCTGTGCTGGAACAACACAGGAGCCTCTGGTGCCACTCAGACGCTCACTGGAACTCCTACAGGGCTTTGTTACCCAACAATGAGTGAGGTAATGAGGAGCCCTCCTGCTACTTGGCTCAACGGGGAGAGCAGAGAGACTCAAATATGTTTAATGGCGCTGAAAAAAAAGAGTTAATGAGATACTTTCTTAGTCGGTGCCAAGCGAGAGCCGCGTATTGACAAAACCACAATCGAGCGTCGGGCAAACAATCATTGCATTCCTGTGCTCACAGAGGAGGAAATGGCCAAGTAACAGCAGTGCTTCCAACAAGGCTGGAGGAAAGCTCCCTCTCCATCCTCCACAGCCACCTTGTCATCGTCTCCTGACTCCTAGAAAAGCAACTGCAGGACATTGAGGCTGGAGCTGGAAGGTGCTTGGAGCAGCCTGGTCTGGCAGAAGGCATCCCTGCCCATGGTAGGAGGTGGCACTGGATGGGCTTTAAGGTCCCTTCCAACCCAAACCACTCCAGAATTCCATGACTTGATTATGTCTTCGATTATAGAGCTCACAAGGCCCAGGCTCCTGCAGACACCATCACGGACTTGGACATATCCAACAGTTTTCAGCAGTTGTCCATCTCTCCAATTGATTTGGATGCTAGATGCCACTCCAGATATTCCTGACCTTGACAGCAGATCATCTGGAGAGTTCCAACAAATCCACCAGTCACCAGGGGCAGTGATTACTTTCAGGCTGAATTTGCAGCAATTTTTTGTGCTGCTGGTGGTACCACAGTAAAGGCACAGCACTTTCCTTTTCTTTTCTGCCTGGTTGCAAAAGAGAATAAAAAGGGACTGCTCTTTTCGCTGGTCTTTCCCATCATGAGACTGGCTTAGGGTGATGTTTCTCCTACCCAAATCCTCCTGCAGTGGTGTGATCCAAACTAGAGAAGCGACATTTTTCTCGCCCTATTCAAATAGCACGAAATGGGTCCATTACGTACCCCTCTGGACTTCCTGGAAATGAAGCAGGCATTAATTCTGAGAGATTAATTGAAGCATTACCTCTGGCACCACTTGCAGGTACTTCAGCTCTTTATTGATTCGAGTTTGGCATTGACACCCAGCTTCCATTTCAGGTGATGATGTAGAGCCTGGTGAGAGAGTAAGAAGGATTTCGTTACTAACAAGAACAAGGAGTTACTAAGGTGAATATACATGTGACACACATGCTCTCTTAAATCTCCCCACATAAGAGATCCATCACAGTTGCTATCATTCGCCAGGGCTAGTCAGAAAAAGTGGTTTGCAGCAGGAAAAACAAAAATCTAATTCATTGAAAGCTAAATATCTCGTGGAGTTCTCTCTGTTTTGACACAGCCTTTCTCACTGAAAGTTTTACAGGTCCTTGTAATAGTACTGGTGAAAGTAACAGGTGGTAGAGAAAACGAAACAAAAACCAAACAGTCTCCCAGCAAAATCAAGGTTTCTCAAAATTATGTTGGGGGTTAAGACTTTTAAGGTTTAAAATCTTCTCCAAAGTGGAATGGAAAAGAATTGTAGACATCCCTAAGATTTATTTCTGTTCTCTGTTAACCATCTCTGTTATTCACACAGCTGTCGAATGGCATCTTCCTTCAGCCCTCTGCTAACTGTTCAGATGTGAAAATGAGAATTAGTGCAGATGATTTAATCTCAGACATTTGAGAAATTAAAAAAAAAAAAAAAAAAAGGAAGAGAGGAGGAAAAATAGGACATTTATCCAAAGGAAGAGAAGTAAAACAGAGGCATGAGACTGAGGTATGTGCTGCACCTGAACTCAGGGCTAAGGTAGTTGAATTCCAGGTTTAAGAAGAGAATCAGGGAAATGGAAAAGCGCTAGAGGTGTTTGGAAGTTAGTGATGCAGCATCGTAGTAGAGCCCAAATTAAATTCTCAGCTTTCTCAGTAGAAGCACATTAAAACAAAAGTACTTCAGGATAAAGGTGTCTTATTCTGCTTTGTTGTTACTCCCTCTGAGTGGGTTTTCTTTTCTGGTTTTGCTGCCAGGCAATGACATATGGGGGGTTTCCTGCTCACACTTCTGAGTGAAGTATTTTTAGGACTAAGACAAAGGATTGAGTGGCTGAAAGTATGAAGCAAGTGCAGAAAGTGATAGAAACTTAAATAAAGGAGAATGTGTCAAGTCCTGTACTCTGGCTGCTGGACATTACTGCCAGCAAAAGGAAAAAGAAGGGTAATTGGTCTCATATAAGTACTCTTCCTTGTCCCAATTGCTCCTGGCAGTGGGATTGGTCTGTAACTCTCATCTCTGTATCATGATTTAGGAACTTAAATGGAGCAATCAAAGCAGTTTGAGTCGCTGGAAGTTCTGGTGGGTTATCCTCACTTGCACAGGATGTTTAGGACAGAGGCTTAAGGTTTCAAAATGTAAAAAATTATCCTGTTTGTTTTCACGCATCTGTGACTGCATCCATGCAGGTGAGTGGAGGAAGAGGGAATTAATATGCCCCTGTTTTATTTTAAAAGAGCTTTCTCTGATTCCTTCCTTCCTTCCTTCCTTCCTTCCTTCCTTCCTTCCTTCCTTCCTTCCTTCCTTCCCTCCTTTTTATGCCCTAAATCTTCCCTCACTTAGTGACTCAGGTTTTATTGTGTAAGTGAAGTGACTTACACTAAATTGTATTTATGGTTCAGGGTTCTACTGTTTATACTCCAAAACCTTTTAATCCTCTCTAACAATCTTTGTTTCTTCTCTTTCAGACATGTCTTATTCAGGGATTGTTTTTTTTTCCTCAGGCAATAATTACCCTTCTTCAGCTATATTGATAGGTTTTTTGGGTGTTATTATTGAAAATTGGGAGAGT
>VZRF01002286.1:23484-59851 GCA_013396875.1 Vireo altiloquus
TGGGGAGGCTCTGGCACAGGGTGCCCAGAGAAGCTGTGGCTGCCCCTGGATCCCTGGAAGTGTCCAAGGCCAGGTTGGACAGGGCTTGGAGCAGTCTAGGCTAGTGGAAGGTGTCCTTGCCCATGGCCGGGGGTGGCACTGAATGGGCTTTAAGGTCACCTCCAACTCAAACCATTCTGGGATTCCAAACCATTCTGGGATTCCAGGATTCCATAGAGTGGCTAAATGTGGGCCTTAACCACTTCTTACTTTTTTTGTTCTTTTTTTCCTCTTCCTTTTTTTGTTCTTTTTTTCCTCTTTGTCTCTCACTTCTAGTGCAGATTTCCTTTTTTTTTTNAAATGGCCCTGGGTTCAATAGAATTGTCAGTAGCAGCCTTAGCAGCTCTGGGTTGATAATTCACATTGCCCAACATCCCACATCCAACCTAGGCTGGGAACCTTGGACCTCTGGATTGCTGATGAACAGGTGCAGGCTACTGAGATGTCCAAATTGCCCTTCAGAGCTTAATTGCAAACAGAAGAGGCTTCTCTCTTAAAGCCTTCACCCCAAATGCCGTAAGCTTTACCAGCTGGACGCCTCCATGTGAGCAGGGATGGTTTCAGCCACCCCAAACGTGTGTTACCTTTAGCAGTGTGACCAAGGGCTTGCTTACAAAGCAACTTCACCTGCTCAAGAATTGCCTGCTCCCCGAGTGCTTAGGTGGAAATGACATCTATTAACCTGAAAGTCAAATATCTGCACTTGCAGGGGGATTACTGCTCGGTGTGCCTGAGTTCTTTATGGAATAGCTTTTCCCAACTCTATCAAAGACATTAAAAGTTGTCTCTTAAGGAAAAAAGTAACGAGGCATTTCAATGGCTGTGTGTGTGTAGAATCCAGCTGCATTAATAACTATTCACACCAAAAAATTCATATATATCTGGGTTGAAGTGAAGGAACATAGTTACTCCAATTTATTCTAAGAGAATATGGCAGAATATTGCCTTTCCAACAATGGGAAAAAAAAAATTGTCATCAATATATTCCATTCTACCGAAGGCTTACTAGAAATAGCAGCAATGTTTTCAATCTCAGTCAGTTCATGTGTTCATTTTGCTCTCTGAGTCTGTTAAAGCTGACAAATAATGTATGAAAATAAATGCTTGGTACTTTTACATGTTTATAACTAAATTCTGATTGACCAGGGGCTTTTATGTTTGGAGTTCAGATAAAATTCAGAGCTAAGAATTTCCATTTTCTATTTTCTGCTGACAAGTCAGCATTTTAAAATGCTTACCAGCACAGTCCTCATCTTAACTTTATGCATCTAAATATTAAAAAGGTAGCTGTGATGCTCTCTGGTGTCCTGCTGTTAAACAAGAACTTTTCACATCTCAAGCTGTCAAATTAGTCCCATCAGAAATACTGGTTTTGGGAGGCAAATATCAAGCACTGGACAGCAAGAGAGGAATTAAATTCATAGAAAGACAGTGGTACAAAACTGTTTTTAAAAAAAATAAAATTAAAAATTCAGAGAACTGATTCATTGTAGAATCACTGTCTAATCTTATAGAAACTGTGTATATAATATTGGGGGAGGGGGAATTCTTTTTATGTTTGGTTGTTTTGGGGTGGTTTGGTTTGGTTTGGTTTTGGTTTGGTTTGGGTTGGGTTGTGTCGATTTGGTTTGGTTTGGTTTGGTTTGGTTTGGTTTGGTTTGGTTTGGTTTGGTTGATGCTGAGGAAGGAAAATTTATAATGATAACTCAAGACATATGATTACTTTAAATTATTTGGACATCTTACACAACCATAGAGCTCTCTCAAATTGTGATGCCTTCATTTTGTAGGCCGAGGAGCTGTGCCCTAATACACACCTGGCAAACTGAATAACTGAGGGGGGCACGAGGGGCCCCAATGGAAAGGGCACATGAAAGAAGCTCTGCACATTTACACCATGAATCCTCTCTTGTCATTCTCTTATTCCTGTTCAATGCTTGAAGTTTCTTCTCTGCTGAGAGCAGGCAGAAGACGTAAGACAAAAATCTGTGTGTTCAAGACTAGTTACAGTCGATCTCCTTCTGTCACGCTCAGTGATTGTACCTGATCTTTGCATTTTTGGTCTTCTGTTATCCCTGTGGCACCTAAATGCTCCTGTGGTGGGATCCCAAAGCACTTCAGAGACTTTTTGTTCCCTCCTCTCTCCCCCCCGAAGAATCGTGGTTTGATACGTACACACCTCGCTTTGTTTCACTCCTCCTCTCCTCTGTTCCCCGTCAGCTGAGAGTTGGCAAAAAGCCTTTTTCTAAAAAGAGAAAGCTCTTGGAATGCGTTGAAAGGTGGTCACGCTCTGGATTAGTCCCTCTTAGGGGGAGCATTGTTTTCAGAGCAAAGCTATCTCTGCCTCCCAGGCGGTTTTAAGCTCTTTTCTGTCTGCTGTGTGCTGGGAGCAGATCGCTGGCAGGCCAACAATGCCTCGTGCAGGTGTGTCCAGGCAATTCTGCAGCACCTCTTGTTACCAACATTGGCATTTCCTGCATTTCCCTTTCACATCTGCACGTTGAACCAAGTGTTCCCTAAAGCAGAGCGATGTGTAAGTGTGCTGACAAGGTACACTGATATTTTTGGAAGAATCGGAGAAGTAATCTGCAGGGAAGGAAAAGTTTCGCCATTTCTGGGAGGTAAAACTGTTTCTTTGGCCACAATTCACACCTTGCTGCTGTTGGCTTGGGAGGGAAAGAAAGAATTTATGACCCTGCCCTCCCACGTGCACTTGCTCACAGAGCAGTGTCGTCTCTGGGGTGGCCAAATTTGTGAACCCAGCACGTCAGAAATCCACACAGTCCTTTGCCATGTGGATAAATCGACATTTTATCCACTGTGATCCAGGGCTGTAGGTTGCTCCATCTGTGGTCTGTGTGTGCAGGTAATGCCAGAATGATTTTTTTGCTTCTTCTTTTATACCCCTCTTGTATACACTTTTATACAGTTTGATGTATTCTCAGTGCTTTTAGCCCACACACTGTAACTTCCCAAGGCTGATAACTCAGCTCAGCCCCACGGCACCGTTAAACCAGGAGAGCAAACATCCTGGGAGCCCCAGACACCAAGGGCCTCTCCAGAACACATTTTGGAACCTCAGACAGGCCCAGTCAGGGGGAAGGTTCCTCACAACGAGGGCTTCACTCCAGCCTCTCATTGGGGGATCTTTGATAGATGTGCTAATTAGCAAGGCCTATAATTGTGTGCATTTCAGTGTGTGGGGTGGGTGTGTGCATTTTCAGGACATTCCACCTGTCCCAAGTGCTGCACCCAAGGATCCTGAAATAAATACTGAGGTAAAAACTCCTTTTCCCCATAAACTGTGTTTTGATTTTAATTTTAAGACCAGGGAAAGGCAACACAGGAAGAGTTAGATCTGTGCTACTTCTGGAGTAAATTTTGTGCTTAGAGAATGAAGCTGAGGGAATGGACCCCAAAGTCAGTGATGCAGCCCCACAAACTGCCCCACTGGGTCCCAGTGAGTCCTGCACATCAGCAATAATGCTGCTCTTGCTCTGGTGTTGAGATGTCCCAGCACTGACTCTCATGAAAAAGAAGCCATGACATTCCTTGTTCCCAAACCTCATCCACACCCAGGGAGATCTTGGCTTCTGCTTTTAACTGTAATGGGGCATGCAGGCTCCCTTGCTTCTTTAAAAGCCTACTCAAACGAGATTTTGGTTCCTTTCCTCTCTTTACTTTTCCCAGGCTTCCCCCTTGCCCTCCACCCACCCTGGCAGGAGCCCCAGCTGCACCATCCATCCCCAGCTGTGATCCCACTCTCAGGGGTGCCTGTGCTGGCACAGCCACTCAGATTCTGTCCCCTCCCTGCCAAGGAAAAAACAGCTGCTGGACTGTAAAGTGATGATCCTTCACCATATCCCACTTACCTGCCTGCTCTCAGCTCTGCAGTGAGGAGGGTGTGCATCGCTTTTCCTCCCTGTGACATTTTGCTTTGTCCCTGGAATGCGTTTTGCATTCCCAGAGAAAATCTCTCCAGAGGGTTGCAGTCCCCTCCTGCAGCTTCTCCGTGCTCCTTCCTGCACGAGCTGCTTCCTCAGCCTGGGAAAACTGAATTTTTTTTGGCTTTTACCTCTTTGCTGACTTGAGGTCCCTGCCTCCCTTGAGGCACTGTCACAAGAAATGCACTCAGCATATGCACACCTTTGGAAACAAAGGCTCTCCCTCAAATTTTGGGAAGGGAGACCCTGGGATGTGACAGCACCCTCTCCATCTTCACTCACTAGAGTATGAATGTATTTTCCTCCTGCCTATATTTTTTTCAGCAAGCAATGATGATGCCTTAGGTTTTAAATTTTCTCTGTTCCCAGCCCTGCAGTGCCCAGTGTAACTCTGCAGGTCCCTGGAGCTCGTTCAGTGCTGTTCTCTCATGCTCACACTGACATAACAAAGCCTCTCCAGCTCGCTCTCCAAGGACACCCAGACCCTCCTGGGCCCAACAACTGCAAACCTTCACCTTGGGGAGAGGGGGGCAAGCTTGGGCAAATTCCATCCTTGCCTACCTTCTGCTTGGGCAATTGATGCTGATATCAAAGTGGGAAGAACTTGGGAGCTGTCATTGTCCATTTTGGGATGCACTGAGGCAGGAGCCTCTGGAGCCCAGAGTGTGACCTCTGAAGGCCTTTCCAATCAATCCCTCCTTTATTCCTTTATTCCTGTCTGGTCTCTGTCTCTAGGGAGCCATTTAAGGCATCAATGAGAGAATTGAAGGTTTATTCATGTTCACTATGTTTTTAATATGATTTAATTCAGCTTCTGTATTCTTGATTTTGTTGCCTAGAGGCTTAGATCAGTCTGGGAAACCTAATTCTGGTTCCCAGGTAGTGAAAAGGTGCTCCATCCTTCCTCCAGTCTCTTCCCACAATAGAATTTCTAGACATTAACTTGGCTCCCATACTTCAGACATGATCTGAATTGGATTTGGTTGGAAAATAGTGTTGGAAGGGTTTTGTATCAGAGAACCCTTCAGTTAAGCAAGATGGTGACTGTGTTCTAATTAATAACTCTCTGGTTATTGTGCCTGTAGTCACTAGAATTTGTTCTGAATATTGTCCTAGGTTGTTGTTGTGCCATTCCACAGGTACAGGACACAGGCAGTGACAGGACAAGGGCGAGTGGCTTTCAACAAAGGAAGTGTAGATTTAGATATTGGGAAGGAATTGTTCCCTGTGAGGGTGGGCAGGCCCTGGCACAGGGTGCCCAGAGAAGCTGTGGCTGCCCCTGGATCCCTGGCAGTGTCCCAGGCCAGGTTGGACAGGGCTTGGAGCAGCCTGGGACAGTGGAAGGTGTCCCTGCCCATGGCAGGGGTGGAATGGGATGAGCTTTAAGGTCCCTCCCAGCCCAAACCAGTCTGGGTTTCCATGATTCTGTGATTCCCTATTACCATAATTTCCTTGTTTTCCTTTTTTTTTTTTTCAGTTTATGATGACAGGTAAATAACAGAATTGGTGAATGCCAGCAGAAGGCACCAGGATCTGATCACTCCAAATATTACCTGTAGTGCCCAGATGGAAATGAGTGCACATGGATGTAGCCACAGTTCTTTCTTCTCCACTACTGCATTCATATCTTACTACAAAACTTTCTTATGGATCAAGTCCTTTCCTGATTTGACTCATCCAGACTCGCCTTTTTTAAAAAAAAAAACATCCTGAAGTTCCTTTTTGAGATCATAGAAAGATTCCAATTGGAAAAAAATGTCAAAGGAAAATATTATTGCCTCCTGTTTGAGAATCAGATAAACCTGTGCCTTTTTTTCCTCACTATATACTTGCAGATTTTTTTCCTATCATATTTATCTTTATAGCAAGCAGTTCTGGGGAAATAGAAACTCTCCCTATTCCATGAGCCTACAGGTTCCAAAATCCAAAACTAGCCCGAGACTAGTAGGCTAGAAAATCTGGCACGGAACTAGTGAGTAATGACAGGAGGTTTCCACAGTGAATGTGTTGTATAATAATTTAATGATGCCTCACTTTTGGGGCTTCTTCTGATCTGTATCTTCCATTCTGGACATATTTGTGCAAAGTGAAGAACTTTAAATCTTGGCAGAGAAAGATATGTTAAAAAAATCCTCAACTCAGGCAAGAAAGAAATAAAACAGTCATGGGGGAAAAATTTTAAGAAGGAGGATGAAAGGTGGGGAGGAAACCCCTCAGATGATTTCCTCTGACAATTGATATTTTTCCTTAGTGAAGGGAAGCAAATGCCTCATCATTGCCCCACTGTAACTTTCACTTTCTATAAGCAGAAGAGAAATTTTTTTTGTTGATTTTTGTTCATTTTATAACATGAGTCCTTAATTTGTTTGAAAAGACTGCACAAGGTACTGAGCAGCAAAATCCAGCTATCTAATTTTGCAAGTTATTACAGTTGCCAAAGACATAACAAAAGAGCAAAAGGAGGACTTGAAAACAGGAATACTGACANAAAGAGTAAAAGGAAGACTTGAAGATGAAAACAGGAATACTGACAATTTTAACTGGGAAGATCTTATCAGTGCAAGAGTGAGCCAAGATCTGGACACGTAGAAGTGGGGCTGAGATGCATTATTTATCAGCAAAAAAAAGCTGTAAGTAGAAAACAAACAGGAATTCATTTAGAGGTCAATTCCTCCAGCACCAAAAAAAAATCACTAATTTTAGCTCTGAGTGACTTCTTAGTGTAGAAGGTCTGAGGAGTTATCCAAATGGGTGGCAGTGAAATAGTGAAGCAGATAAATATTTATTGAAGTCAGGGGAGACAGGAATAACAAAGGAAAATATTTCCCTTGGCAGTGAGCTTTCTAAAGAGTTCCTGCCCTTGCATTTTACCTTGTGTGCATTCACTCCTCAGGCATTGCCTCCCCTGTGCTGCTGGGGTCCTGCTGGAAGTGAGGAGTGTACCTTAAACTCAGATTAGGCTAAATTCAAGTGACATTGCAATATAACAAATTGAAATGAATAAAGTGAATTTCATTGAAGTGAATTGAAGTCTAGCTGAATTAAAATTGTGTTTGGATGAAATGGGGATTTTTACTTTCTGTGCTTGTCCATAAAATGATAGTTTTTAATGTAATTCTTTCCCATTTAAAAAACATAAATTGACTTTTAAATCTACGACACAGATTCAGATGGAATGGAAGGAGGTGCTACTGAACCATTTTGTATCAATTTCCTTCACTTTACCTTGTATTCACTAACGAGGACTTCTGACAGTCCAGCATTTGTTCTGTTCTCTTGCAAGAAGCAGCAAAAACTTCTTGTGAGTCCCAGGTTCTGCAGTCTCAGATGTGCTTTTTTTCTGCTGGGATGTGTCAAATAGCAAAGAACCTAATTCTGATCCACAGCCATTCACATTTAATTCGTTTCAGAAATTGATAATGCTTAATTAATAATTTGCACTTTCAGCTCTATAATAGGATTGCAATAGCTGTCTCGTATCTGTAAAAGGGGATATTTTTTAAAAACTGAGAATTCTTGCACTGAAAAGAATGGAAAAAATAACCACCTTATAAACAGTTGCATCACTAGGGAAATTTTTGACATTAATTTGAATCTAAGCATTATGGTTGTACTTAGGTGAGCAGCTCAAAACAGAAAATTCTGATTATTATAGTGCATGTATTTGGGAGGAGGCAGTGCATACACATGCCTGATTCTTTTGGCAAATACACAAAGCAAAGGATCAGGGGGAGACTTTCGGAAAGCATTCTGGCTGGAAAGGATTGCTGCTTTTGTGACACGAGTAACATCATTTGCAGAGACAGCCTCTCACCTGCCTCCTGTAGAGCTAATGCAGCCTTCCACCCCTGAGCACCCCACAGTCCCAACCTCCTGCCCATCCCAGAGCACTCCCTGGGATCACTCTGGTGCCTGGGTGTCACATTAATCACCTTGGGAAGGACAAGCCTCAGGTACAGCATCACTACAGTTGTCACTTCAGCCCAGCATGAACACTTAGATCCACAGCCTAAAAATAAAACATCCTGTGGCTTTGACTTTTTGACAGTTTCTCTCAGAATCTGGAGTCAATCTCTTCTCTTTACCCACCCCTCCTGAGTTCAACAAACACAAAAGTGCATCAGAGTTACTACTTTTGTGCAAGAAAGAAGAATCCCACAGCATTTCTTTGTAATAACTGTTCAGCTACAAAATTTTATTGGTCTCCTTCTATGTTCCCTCTAGAGGATGTAATGCACAAAAGCATTGCCACGGAACATATAAAATTACAAATGAAATTTATTGTAAAAAGTAGAATGTCTTCTAGACTGGTGTCAGTATTTATTTCATTCATAAACCAAAACTGCAGGTATAATATATTCATTGTCAGCAAGTTCATGTGTGTAAATTGCCATCCAACAGTATTGACTGATATAAGACAGATATTGAAAAGACAATTTAAATTTACTCTTCCAAACATAAACTGTTCCACAAAAGCACTGTAAAAACTCCTTCAAGGTTTTGTGTTGTGCTTCACATTTATGGTTAACTACATAATTTGGTTGTGTCATAATCCACTGTGTTTGGCAATTTGGCATTAAAGGCCTGCAAAGCAGATTGGATCCTCACCACTTCACTGGTAGACAGTTTGAGTCTATGACGGAGCAAGCAAGAGAAGAGGTCCAGGCGACGTTGGCCGGGTGGAGAGAGTTTATTTACACGATCCCGGATCTCTAACAGCTGTAAAAGCGCTGAGTCCTGTGAGCCCTGAGTGTAGGGATAGTCCAGCTGCAAAATCAAGTCTCGAATCGCTTCCGGGTCGAAGTGCATGCTGTAGCCAAACACTTGGATGTTGTTGATTTTCATGTAGCCCAGATTTCTGGAGGGGTCGATAAACTCCAGGGGCTCGTAGTAGACGCTCTCGTTGCCGTTGGGGCCGTTCGACTTTATTCGACTCCTCAGGTAGATGTGCACGGTTTCGAAAAACGTCTTCCACTTGTTGCCCAGCGTCAGCGTCCAGTTATAGCACTGAAGGGGCAAATCCAGCTTAGTCCGCTCCCAGTCCGGGAAATTATTTTCATTCACAGGCATAAACCAGCTCTCAGAGTGGCTGCCCCCAAAAGGGTTGATATAAACAGCGAGGACGGGCTCCAAGGTGCTGTTCTTAGTCAGGCAGATCTGAAGGGAGAGGCCCAGGATCATGTGGACCAGGCTGGACTTGTACTTGTTGCTCTTGAGCGTCAGGAGCATCCTCTTGCGCCACGAGGGGTCGAACCAGCTGTTGAGGCGCATGTCGTTGCTGATGAAGATGGCGTGCACCTCGATCCTGCGGTCGGTCTTCTGCAGCAGGTACTTCATCTCCAGGTCCTGCAGGTCCGTCTCGAAGCCGATGTAGTGCTCGGTGGAGTCGGCCACCTCGGGCTTGCAGAGGCCCTGGCTCAGCATGTAGCCCGCGTTGCAGCTCCCGCAGCGCGTGCGGTTGTCCGGGGCGCAGCTCAGGCACGCGGGGCCCTCGCCCACCGTGCAGGGCAGGGAGCCGTGGCACGACACTTGGTCGTTGGGGCACGTGCACGTGTGGGTCTCCTCCGAGAAGCTGCCCAGCAGCCCGTTCTCGTTGCAGTACAGGAAGGACTGGATGCGGTTGAGCCAATAGTTGGAAGACCTGCAAGGGGAAAATAACTTGTTTTTAACCGGGGGAGAGACACAACGGTTGCGTTTTGTGAGAGAGAGGGAAAATAAGGCTGGTTTTAGTGTCAGATTAAGGTGTCAGATTAAGATTCTGATAGCATCTGCTGTCAGAGGCATTTATATTTATACAGGTATAAATTGCCTCTTAACAATGCAAAATCACAAAAGAAAAGTTTCCTTATAAACCCACGAGCACGGCAGGAACATTTGGTTTACGTATTTGCTTTCTCTGTGTCTCTGTCAAGAAAGCCTGACACTCAGGAAAGAGCCATTTTCTGTAATCACCTTCAGATTAACATCTTGAAATCCTACGCAGTTGAGATTATTTTTGGGTGTTCTACTTGGCCAAAGAAGTGCTTTGTGTGTGCATCTACAACTCTACTGTCCCTCTATTCTATTCTGAAGCTGTTTTGTAGTTTTGTTTTTTTTTACTGGCTGGAGCTGCGTTGATTTATAGTCAGTGAGCCAAAATTCTTTCTGAGAACAGCAATAGTTCCCTGCTCCCCACCTACAGAGGTTCTTCAGAAGACTTCCAGCACTACAGAATCTCTACGGGAAGCCGTGCATGAGCACACCGTGTTTACTTTTCATCTTTGGGGACAAAATTAAAAGATCACTTTAATGTTCTTCTTGTCATCTCATTTTGGTTTCTCTAGGAGCAACAGCTAATGTCCTACATCACACTAGGAGAACATACTGAAACCAACAGTTTAGGCTGATGAGGCAGAGCCACGAGAAGAAAGACAATGGGAACAGCAGAGCTACATGGAAACAGTCAGAAAAATTATCTTCTTTCTTTGCATTTTTCAGCTCCTATTATTCCCAGCAATGAACAGTTTAAAGAACTTGTTTTGTCTGCTGCAGTCAGATCTATTGTCGCCACATGAGTGATGATGGCTGTACAGTTCCTTCCCCTTCCATTACATTGTTTTGGAGAGAAAATGCAAGAGCCTCATTTACTCCTGACTTACTTTTAAGTCTCATCTGAATTTGTCTCAAGAAGGAACTCTCAAGAAGGCATCTCAAAGTCTGATTTTTTAGAAATATGAAAATAAAGTTCAGTAAAAAAAAATACATCATTTTGTACCCTGGTGACTTTTTAAATCTTTTTTTTATTCCCTTATTTTAGGGCAGGAATCTTGGTTGTTCAGGGTTGGGGGTTTATATGCCTATAGCTCTAGTTATTTTCTAGAAGCACAAGTAAATATAATAACACGCACGACATGAACACTCCTTATCATTATTCTTTCTTGCGCTTATTTGAAAGTCAACGTTAAGCAAAAATGTTCTGGCAAGTTTATTCCTTTGCTTCCTGATTAAAAATCACAAGGTCTATTCTGCAAGCAAGGTGAAATGCCACAAAATAAACGTCACCCCAAAACTGAGGAGACATTGAAGCTGTCCCAGGTGGAATGAGAAGTTCCTGTGTGTTTTTCCTGGGTTGCTTTGACAGCAGCCTGGAGCTGTGCCAGACCAGGGGTGTGTGTGTGTGTGTGACTCTGGTGCCCATTTTGGGCTGAAATCTCCTGCCAGGCTGGGTCTCACAGCTCTGTTTGCTGCCATAACCCCGTGGGCACCACAGCAACCAAAACAGAGCAGATCCTTTCCAAAGGAGGAAAATGAAGGCCTCTCATTGCAGCTTCTCCCTAATCCTTTGTGCTTCCCTGTGCTTAGTTAAGTATTGAGTTTATATTGAGTTATTATACTGAGTCCCGAGAGCTGCTGGTGGTAAGATATAAAAGTCTGGTTTATTTACTTCAAATCTTTGGTTAATCCATTTGCTTCACAATAGCCTTCATAAAGTTGTTACCTGGTGATTGACCACACTGGGCGGATAACTGGGACGATTTCAAGACCATGTTTTTGCCTTTTAATATCCAAACTTTCTGCTGGTGTTGTTATTACCAGGGGGTACCACACGACCACTGATATCGACTGGGCTTGTAACTGTGACTTCCAGCATCCTCCTCCACTTCTGTTGGGAGCAGGAGTGTGGCTCTGACAAGTTAGTCAAAGGGAAAATCCCCAGCTTTCTGCTCTGGCTATGAAAAATCCTCACAGTCAGAGCTGTGAGAGTTGAGCTGTGACAGTCAGAGAAACATATCCTTCTCACGACCAGAGGATAAAAAACTGAAGAAAGTTTTTGTAAACAACTAGAAATTGTTTTGGGAAACTTCTGTCTCACCGAAGTGCTTTTTACTGTTGTTATCCTAACGGGTTTCTGTGCAATTAACCGATGGTGTGAGAGAGGTGTTCATGCTAAGACCAATGTCTGTGTCTCATGTGTCTTGCCTCTACTAATCTGAGTTATAAAAATGGAGGATTTCTCTTAATAAATGGTTTTTTCCCTGAAAAGTCCATGCTGCATTTTTGCCATTTCTTGGACTCAACAGCAACACAGGAGCGTCCACACCTTTGAAAAGCTTTGTTCTACATCAGGAATACATTTCCAGAACACATTTCCAGGAAACCTCTTTTTACACAGACCAACTCTGAGCTTCCAGCTGCGGTTTTGAATTCATCTCAGTGGAGGATAAAGAGCGGAAGAGATTTTCTGAGTGAATTTTTGAGTATTGTTTTATTGAGGTGGATTGGGTGTCACTAGAAAGGTTTTGTCAGAAGGGGGGGAAGGCACAGTGGTGTTCTCTGGGGGGAAGAAGCCTGGTGGGATACAGCTGTTCTGATCTTGACTCAAAATCTTTCTTATCTTATCTCCTTCCCCCCCTGTTGAATGCAGTGAGTGGCTGGGTGTGTGGGAGAAGAGATTAACTCACCACACAAGGAGAGCATTTCCAGCTTCAGGCTGATCCCTGCTGTGTTTCATGTACCCTCTCTTCCTCTTAGAAACAGCCAACAGCATTACAATTTTTCATATTTATATGTGACATTACTACTTATAATTATTTGGCATTGAAACGAGTCAGAAAGTGTTTTGTGCATTATTTTTTTCTCATAGATTAGAGGTTTTTGAGGAAACTCCCACGTGGTTGACTGGGAAAAGTGTCTGGAACCCAGGGTGCACCAGGAAAAGTAAAAAGTGAAAACTGTGGCATTACTTCAGAGTGGAAGAGAGAATGGAACTGGGAACACACAGGAGGAATTCTCTCTCTCTCAGGGACAACTGGTGAGGAATTTGGCACTCTTGGAAGAGGAGATTTTTCTACTGTTGGAGTAAGCCTACTTAAACCAGCAACATTAATTTACTGCAAGGGTTGATTTGGTTTGGGTTACTCACTTTTCCAGCCACATGGTGTTTAAAACAATTTTTTTCTTTATTAATGGTGCAATCCACTGTTTCCATGAGAAGCAAAATCTTTAAAGTCACTTCTTTTTTTCTCTTTTTAGTTTTCGGGGGCCTACCTTCCTCCTTTTATTCTGTTAGGGAATAGAAGCAGCAGTTTAAAAGTATGCATGAAATTACAAACTGCACAGTTAAGTAAGTTTCTTTCTATAACTTATTCAAGGTGTTTGTAACTTAGCATCTATCTTATTAAAACAGCTATGTCTCTGATGATTAGCAGTTGCAAAGAGGTCAACAGCTTTAGAGGGAAGGAGGTTATCTCCTTACTCCAATGAAGTTCAAAACAATAACATTCCCATGTTATTGCCTTATTTTGATTTCTTTTTACCTGATTTTAACCAGAGAGATTTCAAGAAGAATCTGCTTATACTTGTCTTTGATTAGTTAACAAATATTTAAAAAAACAAAATCTACTTCCTTATTTAACTGCTTGTTTTAAAATTAGTCATTAAGGAATACTGTTACTTTTGTAAATTTATTGCTTTCAGTAGAGCAAATTAAATGAATTATGTGAAAGTACATAAAATGTCAGCGATATCTACTTTATTTAACCACTTGTCCTTAATTGGATAAATTCACACTGGCATGTCATTATGAAATCATTCTTTTTCTCCTAGAAATTAAAGATCAGACAGATCCTGGACCCTGCAGCCACGGGAAAGGTTTGATTGGAAGCAGATGCGTCCTGCAGGTCAACACCTGGCTGAACATCTGGTGCAGCTGAGGCTCCCATGGCCACTCTGAGGACAGCTGGGGACAGAGGGGGTTTCAGAGAAGATGAGGGGGTGACATCTCAAGTGCCAGACTTGCTAAGGGCTTCAGGCATTGTTAGCTTGGGGCTGGAGTTCTAATGGGAGCTGGGGAGAGAGGCTTTTCAGCGTGGTTTGGAACTGCACCATCCAGCTGGAATGAGATGATCTTTCAGGTCCTTTCCAACCCAAAGCCTTCTGTGAGGCTGTGACTCGTTCTGTGCAGAAGGTGGTATGTTGGAACCCAGGAAAGCCAAAAAGCTTTCCCTGATCTTTTAGGGATGAGTTTCATCCCTAAAGCCCCACAAGAAGGCTTAGCCTATGAACTAAGCCCGTGGGAAAAACTGCCCCCACTTCTGGGTGAGCTGAGAGCACCAAAGAAATGAAGAGATTGTTGTTTAGTGCACCACAGAAAATGGGTTTGTAGTTTTAGGTTTTGCTAACTAGGGTTAGTAGTTATTGGTACACTGTTGAAAATGTCTTACATTGGAACTGTTAATTGGGTAAAAAGTCTTTAAAACAGTCTGTACTCAAGATCTTCTGACCATTTTGCAGTATGATTCTGATTGTGCTGAGCTCAGGCAGGAGCAGCACACAGAAATAGAGAAAAGAACTTAATAAACAGCATGAAGAACAGAAGCTGCACTTGTGACTCCTTTCCTTCCTGGTATGGAGCCTTGAAAAAGAAGAAAAAACAGCCCAGCCAGAGGCTTTTTCAGTGGTACACCTAGAGACCCTCCTCTGTGCCTGGACACGGATGGGTGTGGGAAACAGGAAGATATGGACACACTTCCAGCACTGTGACTTCCTTGATATCACAGGTGTGGTGTGGATGGACAGAGACTCTTTGGTGGAGTCAGCTGGAAAGGGAACAACTGCACTCCCCACAAAAAGACTACAGGAGTAAAACTCAGCCCTTGAATGAGCAGTGGACTGGTGGGGATCTCAAGGGCAGGGATGAGAGGAGAGGCCTCTCATCTCATGAGAGAGATGGGAGGTGATGAGAGAGGTGAGAGGGACACTGTCAGAACCTGCTACACACCATAAGATAAAAGGAAATGGGTGAAGCCTTCCTTAACCAGCTGGAGAAAGCAATGTGACCACAGGTGCTGACCTCCAAAAAAACTTCCACCACTCCAGCAGCAGCATCAGGGTCGGGGTAAGATGACAGGGCTGACTCCAGGAGAGCGAGGAAATGCAGTCAGGATAAATATCTATGCAGCAGAACAGGGCAGTTGCCCTGCTGGGGCTGCTGATCCTCAGCAGGGCAGAAAGGGTTGAGGGTGTGAAAGCTGGTGGCAGCCTTGGCTGCTCTGCAGGGTGGGCAGTGACAAACCCTGAAGGGGGTGAGGGAGGCAGGTAACAGAACAGTTGTCCTGTTGTTCAGGAGAGCAGCTTTTACCTGGGAATTAGTTCAGGGAATGAGTAGGTCAATCTCATGGTGAAGATGATGCCAGGATGATTTTTTTGCTTCTTCTTTTATACTCCTCTCACATACCCTTTTATATAGTTTGATGTATTCTCAGTGCTTTTAGCCCACACACTGTAACTTCCCAAGGCTGATAACTCAGCTCAGCCCCACGGCACCGTTAAACCAGGAGAGCAAACATCCTGGGAGCCCCAGACACCAAGGGCCTCTCCAGAACACATTTTGGAACCTCAGACAGGCCCAGCCAGGGGGAAGGTTGCTCAGAGCAAAGGATTCACTCGAACCTCTCATTGGAGAATCTTTGATAAATATATTAATTTTGCAAGGCCTGTAATTGTGTGTATTTTTGTGTGAGGTGTGCATGCATTTTCAGGGCATTCCACTTGGACAAAGTGCTGCACCCAAAGATCCTTAAATAAATACTGAGGTAAAACACCCTTTTCCCTATAAACCATGTTTTGGTTTTAATTTTAAAACCAGAGAAAAGCAACAAAGAAGACCAAGGGCATTAGTGACGTCAACAGGGGAAGGGCAGAAAATATTTCCTGAAGTTTGGTCCTTGAGGAATGGCTTGGTACTTCATCCCCACCACAAATGTTCTCTTCATATCCCAGTGCTCCTTTGCCTTTATTCAGTTCTTTACATATTTTTTGTTCTCATAGCATTATCGGGGCACTGCTGATGAAGGCTGCTTATCTTGAGCAGTTCCTTCTTGTTTATAGAAGTCAATTAAAAAATTAAGACAATTAGCCCTGAGCGAGGCTTGGAAGAGCTCTTCAATTATTCTTTTAACAAAAAAAAAATTATTATTATTTGATTTGGTAAATTACATATGCTGGCCTCATGAGTTAGTTTTCCAAACACTGGGATATAGAACTGCCTTCCAAACCTAGTGAAAACAGCAAGAATATTCACTCCACTGAACTTCAAATAAAAATGGAATGCTTGAAATACCTGTGCCTTCCTCATCATGCAAAATTATTGTGATAATTTATAATCAAAAGCTATTTCTACTGATTCATACACTTGAAATCAGAACTTTATTGTAGAAGTAAAGTAATTTTTAATTTAATTAAATATGATACCTGGTAAGTATAGGATACTTGTCAAATTATATAATGAATTACACCTTCCTGGAAGTTGTTTGAAATTTTTTTCAGCATCTTTTGTTCATTAGTATCAAGTAATTGAAATTGACCTTTCAAAACCAGCACAAAAGTACAAAAGAAGTGCTAAGTCTGGACAGAATTTCTATGAAAACATGAATATTGATTGTCCTGTCTGTAGAAAACCTGATGTCTTGATAGGTAATAGATCACCAAGGCACTGCTCTGAGTTATGAACCCATCCAAATCCCAAACTCCTGCCTTTTAGTCAAGATCCCCAAACTGGGTCTCCATTATTCTGGGTTTTGAATCTCACTGTTGACTGCAAAGAGCTCCAGCTCACACAAACCACATCTCTCATGGAAGAACAACTCCTCCCTCCTCATTTAACTTGTCTGATCAAATATGCCAATATGAAAATACCCAGTGGTGCACGACAATATTCCAGCAATTTTCTCAGTCCTTAAAATTTACTTGGAAGTAGATTGTTAACTAATTCTGGCTCAATAACAACTCCAGCTCCAATTTCTACTCATTTCCTGCTCTGCTACAAGCTCAGGCTACTGCTGCAGGATGAAGAGAGTCCTGTTGGTAAATCTGCTGACATGTAAACTCCACCAGCTTTCAGCTGGAATGCTTACAGGGCAAAGAAAGCCTGCCAGATAATCTCACTTTTACACAAGCATGGCAAAAAATATGATAATCCTAGGGAAGTTAATGCAGCAATTAAGATCGGCCAAGTTTCCGATGAGAATCTTAATGAGAAACATAAATCATAATTCCAAAGTGCATTTAAAATATTTTGCAATTTTTTTTTCTTACTACGAAAAAAACTTTACTTAAAAACGGAATTATTTTTACTGGAGCAGTTTCAAGCTCAATCCAAACCGTGTGACTATTCCTGTTCAGTACACTGTAACATTAAATGTAAGAACAAAGCACTGTGGTCACCCTATAGAATAGCTGGAGCAAGTATTTAATCATGATATGACACTTTTACCTCCTTCCCTGCCTCACTAAGTGCTTAACATCTGTTGTACATCAGATGGCTCAGTAGCAGATGATGAGCACTCAGTGAGGCAGATGCTAAGTAAAAAAATGAAGACAATTTAACAAGAAGAGGAGAGGCAGTAAAATACCCATTACCTATTTTCCCTGCCTTTGGAGGCCAAGTCCAGTATAAATCTGTGAGACAGCAACATCAACACCAAATGCACTTACAGACATCTCTGCAATGTCCTACTCCAGACCAGGTGGATTTACATCTTGGGAAGGACAAATCAGGCTCCAAGTACTTTGTTTCTGTGCTGTGATTCCAAACAACAGCAGTAATTGCTACTTAATTTGATAATGGTCTTTATGTGAATTTAGTCTTCTTCTAGGAATCAGGGTAAAACTACCAACTGCACATAGCCAGAGGAGCAGTGAGTGATCGTAGAATCACAGAATCCCTGACTGGTTTGGGTTGGAAGGGATCTTAAATCCCATCCAGTGCCACCCCTGCCATGGGCAGGGACACCTTCCACTGTCCCAGGCTGCTCCAAGCCCTGTCCAACCTGGCCTTGGACACTTCCAGGTATCCAGGGGCAGCCACAGCTTCTCTGGGCACCCTATGCCAGGGCTCTGTGATGTGTGTATCCTTCCTAATGTTTAATCTATCCTGCCCTCTGGCAGTGGGAAGCCATTCCTCCTTGTCCTGTCACTTCATCCCTTGGAAATTGTCTTTTTCCATGTTTCCTGGCAGCTCCTTCAGGCACTGCAAGGCCACAGTGAGGTCACCCCAAAGCTTCTCTTCTCCAGGTGAACAATCCCAGCTCTCCCAGCCTTTCCTCCCAGCAGAGCTGCTCCATCCCTCTGCTCATCCTGGTGCCTCCCCTGGACTCTCTGCAGCAGCTCCATGTCCTGCCTGTGCTGGGGCAGCTCTGCAGGTGGAGTCTCACCTGAGCAGGGCACAGGGGCACAATCCCCATCCCTCCCCTGCTGCCCACGCTGGGGCTCAGCCCAGGGCACAGGAGGTTCTGGGCTGGGGCAGGTCCAGCTCTCACCCACGGCACCCCCAAATCNATGCCTCTGCTGTTAGAAGATTGAATGTTTTTAGTCTACTCAGCCTCACAAAATTAGCCACCACTCAAATGAACATGCCTGAAGTCATTCCACTGTGGCTCACACCACAGGTATGGCACTGAGACTCTTGGTGACGCTGCAAATCCCACTCCAAAAGATGGCAAAGAGGAGCAGGGCAGCTGTTCTGAGCTCACATCTCACAGTCTCACAGCTGCTCTCCCTCAGCCAGGAACTTTAAGGCTGATCCAAAAGAGCATGGTGAACACCAAGAGCAGGGTAAATTAGGGAAGGACTATGATGCTTTTCTAAATGTATATAAAGGAAAGTGAAACCTCTGCCTAAGGGATGCCTGTTAGCAGACACACAGAGGATATTAATTAGCTAAGGAACTTTAATGGAAATGTTGTTTCCACATGCCAAAATTGCTTCCAGCACTGAAGGGGATGCAGTAACTAAAGACATCTGTCTCAGTGTGAGGACACTCTGTGGCGACTGGATGAACCTGGAGCATGACTCTGGATTATGTTGCTGGGGCTATTCACAATCTAAACTGAATCTGCTTTGAATTATGGAGGTAAAATATCCTGTTTTCCTTGTTAATCACATTTAAGGAGAGTCTTTCCAGATCCTCTAGCCCTCATGCCACCATCCTGCAGCTGTTGCCTGGGCCCCTAAGGGCTGGTGCTGTGTATTTTAAAATCAATAATACATGTTCTTCCTTTTAAATTCCAGATAGTCTTTATATTATGAGAAGCAGAGGAATTAAGCCCCTACATTAAGTGGGAGAAACCTGTTGCATCTCAAAGAAAAAACTCCCATGGGTTTCACGATATTTCAAGGTAAAAAATATTTTGGCACTAAACCATGTAACATTTCAGTGGGTATTTCTAGTTGGTCTGTTATGAATTGATTTACAAATTTTTATAGCTTTAGCTATGTTGATGTTGCACCCTTATAATTTGCATAGTAAAATTTTTCTAATATGAAAAATTTCTGCCACACACATCCCCAGAAGAATAATTACAAAAAATAATTTTGACATAATATATCCACAATTTTTTTTTGACACAGCTCTAATTATAATGACTGCTGTGGTATATTTAATTGTGAACCAAACTGCTTTGTAGCACCAAATATTTATGTAATGGGGGTCAAATCAGAGACAAGTTTTGAAAGCTTTTACTAAATAATGATCCAAAGTGCAGTGGGGACAAAGAAAATATATGGAAAATTAATTAATGCAGTCAATTGTAGAACAAAAGGAATCTGAGCTGTTTGGCAAAATAAGAGTTTCCACGTAAAGAGGAAGAAACTTGCCACACACATGCATGAAACTCCACCAAAATACTCCAACCAAAAACCACCAAACAAGCCAACCAGGGTGTGCTTCTTGGAGCCACTCACCTGTTCTGTGCCAATCTATGTCTGTGCTTGTGCCTGTCGTGTTAGATCTGTGAAAAACTGACCTTGGCTCACAGATTAGCCCCTAATTTTGTGAAATTTTCGGCGGCATTTTCCAGATGTATCTTGAAGTATTAATATTAAAAAAAAAATTAAGAAGTTATTGTAAGGCTTAACTAGATGTCTCTGTGACAGTGGGGTTAATAAACCCCTTTAAGGCATTAGAAAATTAACAGCCAGGTTTACTGCAAGGCAATCATCTTCTTTTGTGTAGAGGAAAACTGTGGAAACATCGTAACATTGGACAAACTGGAACTGCCTTGTTTTTACAGAGAGAGGTAGGGTGAGGGTATGGCAATGCTGTGTGCATTTCTGAACACAATCCTGCAACAGTTTAGGTCGGAAAGGACCTTTAGGATCATCCAGTCCAATCCTCCCCCATGGGCAGGGACACCTTCCACTATCCCAGGCCGCTCCAAGCCTCATCCAGCCTGGCCTTGGACACTTCCAGGGATCCAGGGGCAGCCACAGCTTCTCTGGGCACCAGAGAATATAATTTTAATATATATATAGCTGGCATAAGCCTAATTTCAGTATTTAACCTCTGGGAGGAAGGGAGCCAGTAGCAGCTAAGACTAACTGGATTCCCTTGTCAAGATCTTGAGGCCAAATGCACAATGATAGTCTAAGTTGTTTGTTTGAGCTGCATTGGCAACAATAAAAAGATGTACCAGTGGCTCCAGTTGGCAGTAAATATTCTAGAATTAATCAAAAAAGTAGCGTTGACTGAAAGGTCTTTGTATATAATGTAGCAGATCACAAAATCTATTGAAGATGAGTACAGAATGCTGTGTTTTAATGCTGCTCTTCAGACAGGAGGAAGCAGCATCCATGTTCTTGGAGTATTTTCT
This sequence comes from Vireo altiloquus, assembly GCA_013396875.1. Lineage (NCBI taxonomy): Eukaryota > Metazoa > Chordata > Aves > Passeriformes > Vireonidae > Vireo > Vireo altiloquus. The sequence continues at coordinate 44,096 of VZRF01002286.1, forward strand.
TCAAAATAGGAGTAAAATAGAAAGTTTAGAGACTGGAGATAATTTCTGAACTCAAGCCCTCCAATGTTTTGTAGGATAATTAAAAATCAAGCAAAAGGGTAATTGGTAGGGTTACCAAAACCATAATAAACCCACAAAAAACCCTCACTGATAACAAAAGCATCCAAAGTTTTAATCATGATGAGGGGAAAATCTGGATATGAAAAGAGATTCAGCACCAGAAAAAGCAGTCATCAATTCCAGACTTTGTGGAATTAAACCACATTATTCCAGGTAAAATCAGAGCCTCATTAGCAGCCAGCAGCAGAGAGACAAGTCCATGATTACATCTGTGAAGCTGATACAAGACCATTACATCTTCCCATTCTCCTACTGACTTTGAGGCAGGACCTTTAGTCCTATTTTAGGCATCCTTATTCCCAGATACAAATAACTGAAATAAAATGAAACAAACAAACAAATAAACAAATGAAATTCTGTTTCTGCAAACTCTGTGGCAGCTATAAATGTGTAGCTAGGGATAATCTGCATTTATTCCTAGCTTATTTCTGTGTGATGATGACCATGGACCAGTTGCTTGCTCTTTCCTTTGATAATGATCCTTAATTTTTCCCTACTGTTCCCTATTTGGATTATAAATATAGTTATTCCTAAAAGCTACTGTAACATAAACAGCAAGGATCTGTCATTTTCTTCCATTGTATAGAATCAGAAGCATTACAGCAAAGCAAGAATCTCCCAGACAAGAGTAATGGTTTTAATTAAAGAATACAAAACTCAGTTCTGTATTAATACCTCACTTATCACGTTATTAAACAAAATAAACCATAATAAGATTCTGAGATCAGTGTGCATTTTTCTCTAATTTTATAAAAACTGGAAATAACTATAATTTTGAGCAAACCCTTAAAAATTTAATATAGGCACAAAACTCATTACAGAGGAGAGGTTTGGTTTTCTGCCACGGTATGCTTGAATACATTGCAAGGACACTCTTAAAATCCTGAAGGAAAATTAAAGGCTGTCTAGAAAAGTTGGATCCTGCTGTTTTAAAAACAACATGTAATTCACTTCACTTAATAATGTATAATACTTGTAATAAGATGTCAATTGTGTAACAGTTATAAACAGGGAAAGTATTAAAATAAATGGCCAAACGTTGCATGTCTATAATATAAATTAGGAGACAGACTTGCAATCATGCTTTTAACAAATATCAAGTGATTGCATCTCCCAAGACACTTTCGTCTTCCTTAAGCAATCAAATGAAATGCAGTGTAGAAGGTGATAGAAAGGGTGAAAAAGAAGAGCAGTTTTCCACATGTTAATCTGCACAAAAGAAAAATTAGTATAGATAAGAGAGCGAGGGGAAAAATTCTCACCTGGGAAGATATGGAAGATCTGCACCACTACAGGAATTCTGAATGTACAAACACACACGTGACAACTCTTATTGCAAAGAAAAAGTCCATGTTACTCCTGAAATGGTATTTATCTACATAGGTAATCTCATTCTGTTGGTATTGTATGCCTTTATATTGTATGCCTTTATATTGTATGCCTTAATATTCAAGGGTGGAAAGAAAATCTCCCCATGCAGAACAGCTTCCTTAATACCTTGCAATTCTTATTTAAGGGAATATAATTAGACCCCCACACACAAGCCCATCCTAAACAACAACAAAAAGCTAACAAAATACCCCACATGCTAGTCCCCTTTAAATTCCTCCTCAGTAGAACTAACAGGCTGCTACAGAAGGAATTAATTTAAGGACCTTGTCTTTCACAAAGAATTCCGAAGTGTTCACATCAGTAACCAAAAGTGGATTGGAGCAGACAAGATCTCCTTGCAGGAGAAGAGAAAAAGATCTGTCAGAGAATCTGTTCTTCTGACAAGGGATGTGGAATATTTCTGAGCCTACAATGGCATGTGCTTTAGGAGATATTTAGCATTCTTAACAGAGTCACTCTAAGAATCTTGGATTATAATCACAGTGGGACACCAAAGGCCCTGGAGGAATTCTATCATTAACAAGGTCTCTAGTATGCTTTATATAAATACATATATATATATGTACAAACACACACACGTATATATGTACATATATATATACAAAACACACATTCCTCCTTAACACCCTAGGCACTCTCTGAAAGGTTTATCTGTCCCTTCCAGAAAGATCAGATGCTTCCACCTGGAGAAAATTAAAAAAAAACAAAAACAAAGCTACAAAAAGTCTCCTGAAAAAAAAAAAGTCCTCCCAAAAAAACACACTCAGGGGCTGTAAATGAACCAAGGGAACAAGGGTCATGATGGCTTTAGGGGAATGGTGATGATATTAATTACTGGAAATGAATGATGAACAGACAAAATTCAATTTTTTTTACTCAGGGCAGAGAAATGGCAAAGAGCTCATTTTCTTTAACACCTTGCACAGAATTCTACACCACCTGTAGCTCAGTATCTTTGCACTTCAAACTCTTGAAACTCATGAAGTTTGTTTAAACTTGAAGATTGTGAATGAGGTCATGAAACGTGAAGGATGCCATAGTAATAGGTTTTAATGTTTCATCATTACTGGGGTAACAGCACTACCAAAATGTCCCCAAAAGGGTTCCACCCATTCTTCTCAACACTCTACGAATGATATTGCACCTTCTGTTGTATTTATAGTAGAACTGACAACAAAAGCCTGAAGACATGATCCCTATCGAGAAAGCCAATCTGCCTCAAGAGCTTTTGCCTTGAGATCCCAGTCTAAGTGCAAACCAGACAAAATAAATAAAAATGGGCTCCAGGATGTGCTCACAGGGGTTTTGGAGCTGCAGATGGCGAGGACTGGAGGGGGATAACAGCAGAGCCACAAGCTGGAATACAAGTCTGGATCTTACCACTGAATAACAAGGAATGGCCACAAAAATAGCACTGATGTCCTCAGGCAAACACACCATCCATGATTTCTCCTGTTTGTCCAACAAGTGGGGTTTGGAAGTACCTTTTCCATGGATTCCAGTGGACAAGATGGCTTAAGCATTTATATTAAAGGGGAGTTTGCAGGCAGATTTTGGTGGGATCTCTCTCAGCCTGCCGGCCATGGCAATCATTGATGACTTTTCCCTCTTCCCAAGCTGCTGCCATTCGTGGTGCTTCTGATGGACAGCAAAGGCAAGAGGGTTTGTCATGGGAAGGTAAACAGGGCTGCAGCACAATCACTCTCACCCTGATGAGTAATTACACTGCCTCTGCCACACCATCCATCTCCCACGGCAGAGGGGCTGAGGAGCCCAAATCCACTCACAATCCAGTGTTTTCCACAGAGCTGATTCCAGCCAGGATTAATATACCCAGAAAATCAGAGAAAAATCGACCCTGCTCAAATGGTTCTCCTTTCTTGGATTTTGAAGCTTACTCTTAAGAGCCAAACACTCATTCTCCAAACCCCAAACTGTGATACAAGGAGAGCAAATTAACATTGGCTTTAGATCTGGCAGGAGTTTTACAGTCAGTGCTGCTTATTGCAATGTAGTTCTGTCAAGCATGACTATTATCTGAATGCCTGCTCCCCACTTTATCTATCTCGTTCACCTCACTACAGGCTTGCTCCAAAAAAAATTACAGCAGTGGAAAAAGGACTCCTTTAACTTGAGAGCATTCATGATCAATCGCTTACAAAGTCCCAATATTTTTAATGCCAGCCTGTAGCTCCATGAGAAACCACAGAAACTCCTGCTCAATGATGTAATTTTAAAAGTAATTTTAAGAGTGCCACCTGTCCCTGTAACCGGCAGTATATTGCAAGTGATCCTTATTTACTCAAATAAAACTGGACTGAATTCTTTTAATACTCTACAGCAGCTTCCACTGGCTGTCTTTAGTTTCTATGGAAACATATTCAATTATTATTTTGTCACACAGGACTGAATTGCTGCAAAGACTCCCCATCCACAAATGGGTACTTGAACTCTCGAATGAAATATCTCTACCCTCAGCTCCAGAAATAAAGGTTTGTTGGGTACTCAAAGACCATTTAGTTTCCCAGCATGAGATGATTGCAATGGGGGAGAAAATTTGAATTGTCACGGCATAATCTTTAATGCATCCTACTAAATCCTGCAGCTTGAGGATCTCAAAAAATCTCCCATCTTCTAGTGGAGGATGATATTAGGATAAAAATAACCATTATAAAGAGGAAGATAGGGTTGCTGTGGGACAGTCTTATTGTCTTGCCAATGGGGTCATTGCTTTCCTACTGATCTGCTGTTCTTCTACTTAAAATATTCTGCTGAAGCTGAGCATGGCTGTTGAGGTTGTTTCACAGACCTTTTAAATTTTGACCTCTTTAAGACAGTTTATGTTTTTGTCTTTTATGGTTTCAGGCATGTTTTTAGGCAGCTTGCATTCAGGTAACACTGTTCAGCACGCAAAACATAAACCCATAAACATAAACCCATTAGATGGAGTGCAAAACAACATCTGGAGTGCCAAGGCATAATCCCCCACCCCCAAATCTCAGCGTTTATCCTTCAGGTAATCCTGAAGTCAAGTCCAGTCCTTACATCCAGGCACAGAAGGCAGGGAGCTGTAAGAGGAGCTGCAAGACTGGCTGAGTTCTGCCAGGAGACCTCAGGGAGATCATTCCTGTGGCCTTTCCTAAAGCATGACTTGGAGTCAGGGTACTTCAGTTTAGGGACAGAACCACCAGACTTCAGACTAAATGGGCATAAAGTGAAGAAGAGATGATCAAAAGTGCAAAAACCTGCTGCAGAAACCTGGCTTAAGCCTTGTGGCAGCCAGAAGAAAAATAACCTTTCTCAACTCTAACACTATTCTGCAGGAAAATTACCATCTTTTTAATCCTGGAAAGCATTTTCCTTTATTTTCTTCTTGACTAATTTCAATTTTTGTTGTTTGTTTTGGTTTTTAAAAAATATTTATTTATTTATTTTTCTTTATATACGATCTCTTTGGAGCACAGAAAGGCAATATATTCTATAAACAAAGTGCTAATTATGATCACCTTGTACATCACAGTGACCAGATATTCCTCTAAATATCACAGGGAGGTTTATTACTAAGACACGAAAGATCGTCTACAAACATTTTTTTAGGGAAACTTGGCAAATATTGAGGAAAATATATAATTCACATTGGGCTGGGAATTGCACTATTCTAGTTCTAACCCCAGAGCAGTTATGGAGCAGCTCTCTTATTTGGGAGGAGGGTGGAAGCAGCATGTTGTCCCCACATCAGACAGATGGGAATGGATAAAAGATCACTTTTCCTTCTTTTGCCAGTGACTGGTTCAGACATTGGACGTAGCTTCAATTCTTTTCCTCCTTGAGCAGAGATCTTTCTCAGAAGCCATTGATGGAGGAGACTTTCTGCCCCTAAAGGACACCATGCCAAGGACAAAGAGACACAAAGCTCCTTCTAAGGGTGGCATGAGGTCACAGCACAGTGAACTCACAACCAGCACCCCATTACATCTTTCCTCCCCTTTCCTCTCCCCATCAAATACCAACCTTAAAACAGCAACAAAACCAAAGAGAAGAGAAATCATGAGAAGTTTAGTAGCGCCAATATTTGGGCTGACCCCTAAAACCAGGCTTTCCCTGTGCTCCATGCAGACACCAGGAGCCTTTTATTTATTTTCCATTTCTTACATTGAAAATGGCTCATGACTTCCCCATGACTCAGTTCAGCTGAGAGAGGCTTTCAGCCCATTCCAGTGTGTGCTGAGCCACGCTGAAGGCACCCAGCCACGTGTGCAGTACATTTTCAGAACCTTTGAGCAGCAGGGATTGAGCTGAGCTGTGGAAACAATCAGCTTCTCTCCTCAGGCTCCACTACAAGGTAAGTGATGGGTGGAGATGCTGTTTCAGACACCCCTCATGATTCTCCTGGTTTGCTGCTACAGGAGTGGAGTCACCGAGCAGTGAATCTAATTTAGTGCATGAGCAGCACTCATGTTCTGCATGACAATAACTCGCAAATACCTTCTCAGACACTACATTTTCAGGCTCAGGGAGCCCTCTCCAATTAAAAACAGATTGTCCTTAATAGAATCTATAAATGTGAACTAGAGTATCTGTTCTATTTTCTTTTGTTGGATTTTTTTTTCCCTTTATAACAAGTTTACCCCAACTGTTCTCAGCTTTATTGCCCTGATAAGACAGCAAATTCCATTTCCTGCCATCTGTTGCTAAATTTGCAATTTTCCACAGGATCACTAGGTATATGTAGAGGAGGGAATTTGTGTTTTTTACTCTGGAGCACTTACTACAGATAGACAAAATGATTCTTACATTTTCGACTTGCCAAACCCTACCCTGATGGTTCAGTTTACGAATATTAAAGAAAAAGATGATTAAGATTCTGCTCCTACATTCTCTTCTTCATGAGGGACTTTGCTGCTTTCCCAATTTCACCTGTTTCTTCAAACTTACATTTTATTTTCTTGGATGTGACAATTTCTTAAGCTTACTTTTTATTCAAGTAGTCTTTTGCAGTCCCTATTAACTGCTTATGCATCTGATTTTGACGGATCATTCTTTTTAATACCCAAGAATTTGTAGAGATGAGTAGTTCTGCTGTACCACTCTTCCAGTTGCTCTGCACTCGTGTGGAGATACATTTGCTCTTTCTGTTTACTCTTAAATCTCCACATTAATTGCCTGTCAAACTCACACCTCCCTGATGTCCTTCAAAAGCTGGAAAAGCTTGTGTGAAAATCCATCCACGGGGAGGGTGCTGATAATTAACTGAGATCTTAAAGCAAAAGGAAGAAACAGAGGATAGGTGTTCATAAATGATTTGAAACTGAGGGAATTTCAGGAAAAAATGTGGTCATCTGTGAACACAGGGAAGTTCTTCTGAGACTTAGAATAACCTCATTGCCGTTTAAATGTTCTCATTTGGGACCCCAGAGAAACCACTCATGCTTATTTTGGTTTAATGTTGCATTGTTCCCACTGGGATTCCGAGGGGAAAAAAGGCTTATTTAGCAGTGCTGTCTATCAGTGCTGTCTGCCATTCCTGTGAATTCTGGAAGCGTTCAGCTCATATCTACAAAATTTGGAAAGGGTCAGAATTATCAAGAACATTGAGTTTCTCCATGTTCCGTGGAAGTAAGAAGATAGTCCACAGGATGGAGAAACTGTTAATTTGCAGTGTGAGCCCAAATAATCCACAGATTCACAAGGGAACTCAGCAATGAGAGGCTAATTTATAGGGGAACAGGACTTGCTAGTTTCACCCTTTACAGAACTACTTTCTCTTTGAAACTTTTTTTTTTGCATTTTTTTTTCACTTTAAAAAAAAAACCAGATTCCTGAACAAAACCTCCAACTGTTATTTCAACATATTTTTAAAAGCATAAAAAATCAGCATATGTTTTAACCTCAGACCACAATATGTTAATATGCATTTACATTATTTATCCTTCAAAGGGTTTTGCTAAGGTTGGTATATTTGCATTATTCCTACTTGTTTTGAGGTAAAGCAATGCCATGTTATTATTCATCTCTTGCTGACCTGCTAAGAATTCCTTATTAAATTTATGCTTCTCCTAGCAGGATCTACCCTTTTAAGAACTTTAAGAGCACAGAAATGGCACTGCAGCAATGTATGGAGAACAGTTCAGTGTTTAGCTTTAGTTAAGTACACCATCATTGCCTCGTAAATGTTTGCAGTACCCTATGCTTACAAATAAACAGCTAAAAAAAAGATACTTTCCACAGAAAATTAGGGAGGAGGGTGTTAATATACGCTTAATATTTTCTATTATTCATTTACTGAAAGTGTAACATATCTATGACAAAATAAAAATGATTACAGGAAAGTTGGCATCTGAGGCCAGGTCAGCAGCTGGTCTGGTCCTTAACATACATCCTGAAGAACACAGAGTACAGAAAAGTGGATTTAATGAGCATTATTCTTCTATTTAAAGTTGGGGGTTTTTCTTAAATAGTTAAAATCCTATTCAGTAAATTTTATTTGTGTAAAGAAACGTTATAAATTTTTTAATTATCTACGGTTAATATTCCTTGTACTGTATCTCTTTGATATCTGCCAGACTGAGAGCAAGATTTTCTGCAGATCAATACAACTCCTGCTGCAAAATCAACCTGAGTCCTTTTAGATATGGATACAGTTAAAATTAATGAAATTAAAGTATTAATATTTAATTACTGGTAAACTTATATTGTCTCACAAATAACATCAAAAAGGAATGGGGAAAAACTTAAGTGATAAGAAATTTCTCCTCTTGTGACTCAACGGGTCATAAGCAATAGATGCAAAGACTATGAATCAAGGAAAAATTGATTTTTTTTTATAAAAAATCTTTTAATTTAGAGAGCCACTATAAAGGAAAACACTGATTCTTATCCCATGAGATCAGTGGGTATCTTCCAGCTGATGCCAACAGCCCATTAAAAAAACCCTTTCTTTTTGATAGGGTTTTCACGTGACACATGGCCCCAGTTCTAATTCCAGCTGGGTTTCAGCAGAGTTTAGATGGCTGCAAATTTTTTTCTTGTAATTAGTGGGCAGTGAGAGCCGTAAGTGAAATGCCCTTTTGTGCAGAGCTGTTCACAGCTCTATTAATGCATTATCTCCTCTCTACCCATATAACTTCTAGACCTCCAACCTCTCTCTGGCTGCTCAGGTCATCCAGGTGCTGGTGTACAGCTCCCAACGCAGATGCCACCACCAAGACACTCTGGAGCACCTCTCCAGGCTCAGATGTGCTCCTTAAAACCTTCTTCCCACTCTTGCCATGGCTTTGGGGCTCAGGGAACAGTGGCAGCTGTAATTCTGGTGCTTGGGTCACCAGTGCCCAGCCCCAGCTGTGCCCAGCCCCAGCTGCCCCCAGCCCTGCACAGCCCACCTGGGCCACAGGAGCTCAGCAAAGCCTCTCTTCATGCACTCCCACGCTCAGCCAACTATTTGCACCTCCTCCAATATTTTTATGATGACCCCAATGTCCCCTAAAGAGCCTTCCAGCTTTTTATACTCCTCATCTTCCTTGAAGGGCGAATTCCGCAGAGGAGGACTGAGTTTCCAGGCAGTACATTTCCTTTTGTAAGAACACGGGAGCTGTTAAGACTCCAGTCATCATGTAACTATTCACAAGTGCTATGCTACAATAATCTACTTTTATGGGAGTTTGGAAGATGAATATAAAATAACATAATCCCCAGCTGTGCTGTTATGTGCAAAGCCATCCCATTAATCACACTCAGTTTTACTTTACAGCTTAAAGGTATGCAAAGTGTTGCTGCCATTCAGGTGCCTTAGTACTGGCGGTTGCACACCTTAACTGCATTTTAAAAGCTATCTTCTCAAGAAATTAAGCACTCAATCTTTTCCTTTCCTCCAGTGGAAATGGTAATTCAGCACCTTCTGATGTCAACAACATATGCAGAGCAGCCAAAACTCTGGGTGAGCAAATGAAACCTCAGCACTGTGCCAGCCCCCAGACCTGAATATAACATGCTAACCATGTAAGAAAAACCCAAAAGTAGTTCAATAATTCTGCTTCTTTACAGATTATCTGAATTTCTTTACAGGTTATCTGAACTGATTTAGGATCTGTACTTTTCCATTAGGCTACTAAGCACAAATAAAAGTACGTGGTAAACCTACATCATTGTGGGGACAAGAGACTAGATTATTTGGGGTCCACAAGCATGAATTCATGCTAGACTGATACTGCCAATAAAGACATGAAATTCATCTTAAGGTGTGTGGGAGCTTGCAGATCTAAGAGTGCAAACAAGTGGTACTTAGAGCTGCTCACTTCTTTCCTGGAGACTAAAGCATTGATGGGATGGTTGGGTTTGAACTGTGAGCAGGAAATAGACTTCAGATCTAAAAAAAGATATGAATTATATTAGGCATTAGGAAAAAACTCTTCCTTGTGAGGTTGGGAAGGCCCTGGCACAGGGTGCCCAGGGAAGCTGTGGCTGCCCCTGGATCTCTGGAAGTGTCCCAGGCCAGGTTGGACAGGGCTTGGAGCAGCCTGGGACAGTGGAAGGTGTCCCTGCCCATAGCAGGGGGTGGCACTGGATGGGCTTTGAGATCCCTTCCAACCCAAACCATTCCATGATTCTATATGTCAAGGTAGGGAAGAGAGGAGACAACTGTAAATGGTTACTACTTTTTATCTGATAGCTCTAAATCTAATTTTCTACTAAATCATCATGGCAATACCTCAGATCAGGAAATGATGTGAAACAGGCTTTTCTTCCAAAGCGTGGAAAGTTCTGTGACTCAGAGGGATCAATCTGTGATGTAGTCCCCTCTAAAATAAAGCTTCTCAGAGAGTAAAAGCAGAGCCACAAGTCAGGACAGTTTTATAAAATTCCTGAGTATGGATTTGAGGAACCATTTATATTTTTTTTTAAGAGGCAAACTTCTGTGTATTTTAACTTGTATGCTCAAGAAGTTTTTACTTGACAATTTTGAAGGAAAATTGTATACTTTTGTTAGAGTTCTGCAAATGTTTTTTTATCATAGGTAAATACGAATGTGATTCTGTGTGTGCAGTGTTGTATATTTAATATCAATTATTAGGCATTATGAACTGCAAAGGAATCTCTGGTGGTGTTTACTGTTAGGATTAGGTATTTAAACTGGGAATTGCAGAAAAATCCTGTGAATTTCATGGACACAGGATATCAGTTCCATTTCACTATCACTGTCGCACACAGGGTAACAAGAACAAAGTGAATGCTCTTGCAAACTTCAAAGGTGAAACAGATTAAGTAGGTTTTTTGTAAAATAAATTTGAAAGTTCGGGTGAGATGTGTGATCCCATAGATTGTGAGCCTTGCAATGTCATGGGTTTCACAAATGCATGGCGCCATTCATCTGAATTTGTCTATAGAGCTCTATAACCAGATGACTGTCTGCTATTCAGTAAAAAAAGAAGAAACAGGCCCTGGAGTCATTATTTGCCAAGATTCACAGGTGTCTCCTGTAGAAACCCTCTTTATAAAGCTTCCCTGCTCTGTGGCAGGACACTAATCTCTATTCACTGCAGAGAAATTCTGCCTTTCACGGACAGAGGGTCTATTTTTGTCTTTGAAGTTAATCCAACCCTAAGTTGCAGCAACACTTGGAAACCCAGATGTAGATGTTCTGTATAGACTTCCTTTTAAATATTCATGGCTGGAAACCTGTTTCTCTACTTCTATCATCCGATAGCTGAGGATTCTGGCTTTTATGGACTTTTGCTCGTCTCTTAATCCGCAAGCAAAATGTTTCCTCTCCCACACGGTTGATGTTATATCCAAATGTGGATATACATAGAGGAGTAGTTGGAATATGTGGCAGATGGTCAGCAGACGAAATAAAAAATCACTTAATGTCTAACAACCTCATACCAGTGGCAAGACTCATTAAACCGTGGGCTGGACTCAGCAAGACAGAAACTGCTGCTCAAGGGTTTTGCGAGGTATCCAGGGCTAAATTGATGAAACAGAAAGTCCGCATGCTGGCCTGGGATTTGCTACATTGGTCTCTGCTCAGAGCTTATTTGACTCAAGTTTTGTCAAGGAAGGCTGGGCCAGCCCCGTCAGCAGCTCAGCTTTCCATCTCCCAGTGCCTTGCTCCCATCTTGGACACATTTGCCAACTGTCTCGTTTATATTTATACTCTATCTTAGCCATCACTCCAGGAATGATCCAAGCCAGTAGTGCTTGCTGCAGATAATGCACTGATGAAGCAATCTACACAGATGGTAAGCTATCAACTTACATTAAAAAAATCATCAGTTATTGTTCCTATTTTTTTCCAAAATTAAAGCAGCTTTGTTCAAAAATCTGTGGAGTAGTATAGGCACAGTTTCAAGGACACGACGCCTTTGGGCTCTTCTAAGGCCAATTAAAGAAATTTTTAGGATTTCATCTTACCTATCAACAAGCAGCTTCTTAAATTTGGAAAATTTAAGAAAAAACACAACAAATCAATAAAAATTTAGGATAATGACCCAGATTTTGGATCCTATTGGAAATATCACTGTTTAAAATAAGGAATGGAAATACAATGAACAAAGTCTAAGCCATATTGATAGAGATTTCTAATTGGTTTTTAAAAGGAAATGCTTTTCAAAAAGTTAAATCCATTCCAAATTTCTTTTTTAACATAAAGACACATTAATTTCAATGACTGCAGCAAATGCTGATGTTTGTTGTACTTTTATGTAAGAAAAGAGGTCTGAAGGCATACTGAAGTTTTTCCTTTCATAGAAGTAGGGCAGGAACTAATTATCTAAAAATCTGAATGACTAAAAAGCCATATAGGAAAAAAGCAAAAAAATTTAAAGTTTGGAGGGTTTTTTATAACAAAAACCTGGAGAAAATAAATTTTGAGGTAAATATGGCAGCAGCTTCACAATGGGAAAAAAAGCTTGCCTCTCTATGTAGAGGTTGTAATTACATTTATAGTTTCTTGAGTTTTAAGCAAACAGATTCATTCCAAATTAGGCAAAGAGAAGGTGATTCTGTGTAGAACTCAGAGAAGGCTTTAGTTTGGTTTGGGTCATCTTCTTACCTTAATATCTCAGCAACTGAGAGAAGTCAGTTACTAAAAATAAAATATAGCTATGTTAGAAAATTAGCAAGCATCACCTTTTGTCTGGAGTGTGATTAGTTCTGCTCCTTGCAATAGGTAACTCCTTTATTTCATACTCACCACCACCTATAACTTCAAATACAGGTTTCTAGAAGCTTGATAATATTCCAACCGGGATAAATTCCTTGCAAATTAATTGGAATTAATGCCTTCTGCAGCTGTGCTCTGTCATCTGCTACTTGAGGGGGATTTTGTAATGATCTGTGCTCATCCATTTTAAACTACTGCACTGATTGTATCTCGTTAATATGCCCCAGAGTCCAAAATAAGGGGTAAACAGACTACATGTCCTGAATCAGCGTTGCCTTCCTGGGATAGATCACATGGGATCCCAGGATGTGATTTCTGTGAGGTCCTCATATGAATTCTGATGCTTTTCTGTGGGAAAAACTCCCCTTCCTGCCATTTCCTGCAGAGGTGTGGGCTGAAGCCATAGGACGCAGATGTCTTGGACATTTGATTTTCTCTTTGTCATTGGTCATGATGCAGTTGTAGAATAAGGAGACAACTGTTTAATTCCAAAACGCTGGTCAGGATGTAATGTGGAGGAAGAAACTTGATAGAAAGGTAATCTTGTTTTCATTTCAAAGGTTGCTTTAAGGCCCTGATCTCCTTCACTTGTTGGTGCAATAAAATTCATTTGCATCCTCTCAGCCTGAAGCTTTTCTGCTGAAAAATGACTTTAAAATTGATTATGTTTTTTTTTTTTTTAAAGAATATTGCTGATAACACAGTGCTTTATGTTCATTTCCTGAGGTATATTTGTGGCACTTCTCCAAATGAATAAAAACATGGGGAATTTGCATCAGGGCAGCTCTGTGCCTTTTGTACAATAACAAAGGACAGGGAGGACAGAGCTGGGAGGTGCTTGGAGCAACCTGGTCTGGGGGAAGGTGTCCTCTACACCTTCCACCAGGGCATGGAACTGGATGATCTTTAAGGTTCCTTCCCACCCAAACCACCCAGGACTGAAGGATTCCGGTTTGTTTTTGTCAGAGTCTCTGGGTGCAGTCCTGGAGCTACACTGAGTTTGTAAGAAATCAGTCAGGGAGGGTAAACACTCTGGCAACACAGAATATGAGGTGAATCCCTCAACAGCAGAGCTTTTCTGACATCTGTGCACACAGCTCATGCCACACCACGGCCAGCAGAGAATAAAACAACTCTGGGATCACTGTTTATCATGGACTTGCTTTCGCTCTTCCAGCTGCGATCCCTCCCACGGAAAAGTGACATATATTGGCAGGAGAGTGCAAGGCTGGACCTGCTACTGATTCCTGTCCCTCCAGGAGCACAGAGGGCTGGATGCTCCTGGGCTGTCTGCCTGGCACCTCTCTGCAGCCATAAATCCATTCCAAAACTGGGGAAGGCAAGAAGGGAGAAGGACAAGGGTGAAGGCAGCCGTGTCATGTCCCTGCTGGCAGCAGAGATGTTAATACTGCTCCTTGGGGTAAATGACTGTAGATTGTCTTTACTAATCTAGATATAACTACACACATGAGACACCAGAAATGAATTCTTAAATTTGAAAATTTTAATTTTTCAAAGGCTTCTTTGCGTTTCTAAAAAGTGTAGCTACTCTTGTATGTAATTTTCTCTAATGCTTTTGTTCATAAATTACACTTGAAAGAATCCACAGTAATTACGCAAAACTGAATTCTTATCTAACAGTTCAATTTCAAAAAAATCAAATATTTCCCTGCCCTTTACACTTCAACTTCTTTCTGTCCATTTATTTTGTTCTTATCAAGAGCTTATGAGAAAATAAAGAGAATATATTACACCAAAAACGAATGAAATTCTGGTTTATAAAAGACATAATAGATTGTAAAAAAAAAAAGAATTATAAAATTTTGATAATTAGGAAGCTGATATATATGAATTATTTCTTTCTTTGTACTGCAAATTGAAAAAACCCTAGTAAGAATCAGTCATAAGAAATTCTGTATAAATCTTTTTATAAACTTATGGAACGGTTTGGGTTGGAAGAGACTTTAAACCCTATCCAGTGCCACTCCCTGCCATGGGCAGGGACACCTTCCACCATCCCAGGCTGCTCCAAGCCCTGTCCAACCTGGCCTTGGACACTTCCAAGGATCCAGGGGCAGCCACAGCTTCTCTGGGCACCCTGTGCCAGGGCCTGCCCACCCTCACAGGGAATAATTCCTTCCCAATTGCCCATCTAAACCTACACTTCTAAACTGGAGTATTCACCATTATTTCCTCTTGTAATTTCCCACTTTCAATCAGAGCTATGGGAACATTTCAGACATTTTTGAAATTGTATTCTAACAGCTCATCTCTGCAGTTTTTTCCTGTGCCTCCTGAACTATGTGAGTTCTGCTGTGGTTTAGTCTGCAATCTAAAGGGACAAATGGTGGAATTCTTAACTATGGTGGAAGGAAACCCTTTTTCCCAATGAGCCCAGTAATTTCACATCACAGGTCTTGATCCTCAACTTGGTGTTGAACACTCCATGTGCTCAGAGCCCCTGCAATTTCAGTGGCCCTGTGTCCTGATTTTAGACGGGAATTCTCTGAGTGTGCAATTATCACACTTAATAGACATCAACAAAATGATGCTCTTGGATTTTTTTAATATTTTCCACAATTCTTGATAACTCATGATTGTTTACAAATAAACTTCAGCCTGCAGCGATGACTTCTACAACTCTACAGCTGTGCATGATGTGAAAACACACTTTTTGAAAGCTGTGGCACATCCACTGCTTCCATTTGCAGTCACGGATTTGTCACTGCCAGAAGCTGTGTGACACCTCTGTCACCGCACTCTTTGCACGCTCCTGTCCCAGCCGGTTCCAGGCGGTTCCAGGCGGTTTTGGGCTGGTTCTGAGCCCCCCCTTCCCCCGCTGTGCCAGGGGTGCCGGGGAGTGGCCCGTGGGGACAGCAGCGTTCCAGGCTCCTTTGTGACATGAGGGCTGCGTGTGCCCAGAGCCCTTGTGACGCTTGGGGATAAAAGGGGGCAACGAGCCCGGGGGTGCCCACTGCCAGGAGAGCAGCTCCGGCAGGAGACAGCAGCTCCCGGGAGAGAACAGCGTCAAGGCGAGGCAGAGATGTCCGCAAACGAGAAGACGACCACGGGCGTCCAGCCCAAGA
>VZRF01002289.1:0-24070 GCA_013396875.1 Vireo altiloquus
TCAACCCAGGACAACTGGAAAGGCGTGAAACTCTGGAACACCTGCAATACATTGATGATATCATTGTATGGGGCAATGCAGCAACAGAAATTTTTGGAAAAGGGAAAAAAATAGTCCAGATTTTTCTGAAAGTTTATTTTGTCATAAAGCAAAGGTCAAGGGACCTGCACAAGACATCCAGTTTTTATGAATAAAGTTGTTCGCATCCAACATCAAGATGAACTTCATGAGATCCCATTGGATGTGATCAACAAAATAATGTCTCCACAACTAGCAAAGAGGAAGCACTAGCTCTCTTAGGCATTCTGGATTTTCTGGCATACTCTAAATTTCAGCCTGATTGTAAGCCCACTTTATCCAGTGACCCAAAAAAAGGAATTTCAAATTTAAAGTGGGACCCTGAGCAACAACAGGTTTTGAACAAATCAAAAGAAGATCATGCAGTAGCCCTTAGGTCATTTGGTGAAGACAAGATACGTGCCCCACAGCCAGGGGCAGTGGCAGCCTCTGTCAGAAAGCACCAGGGGAGACTTGAGGTTAAAACCTAGATTTTGGAATTTGGGGATACACAGGACATGAAGTCCATACTCCAACTGAAAAAGAGACATTGTCAGCTTAAGAAAGGGTTTGAGTTGAACTGGAAATTACTGGTACCGAAGGGCAGCTCCTCCTGGCATCCTGACTGGCAGTGCTGGGCTGGATGTTCAAAGGACAGATATCACACAGCAGGCTCAATTAGGAAATCTCAGTTGCCCAGAAATCTTGGAAGTGATCATGAACTGCTTAGAAGGCAAAGATTTTGAAGTATCATCATAGGAGGAGGTGGCATGTGCTAAAGATGTCCAAATATGTAATAAACTACCAGAAAATGAGAAGTAATACCCCCTGTTCACTGATCGATTCTGTTGTGGCAAATCATCCAAAGTGGAAAACTGCTGTGTGGAGTCCTACATGACAAGTCCCAGAAACTGCTGCAGGAGGTGAATAGAGCCAATATGCTTAGGGGAAGGCTGTCCAGCTGGCTTTAGACATTGCTGACTGAGAAAAGCAGACAGTGTTTTATCTTTACTGACTCATGGATGTTGGCAAATGCCCTATGGACTTGATTGCAGCAATGGAAGCAGAGCATCTGGGCTGCTGCATTGAGCAGGCCCATCCCTTATGCCATGAAATAAGTTGGCAGGGATGAAGACCAACCTGGCTGAACAGGGAATTTTGGCTGGAACTTGGGGAAAAAATGGAGAGTTCATGACCTTTGGAAGAAGGGGCAAGCAATCAGAAAGCCTACAAGGACATTGTGAGGTTGTTCGGGAAGAAAATTAGAAGAGCTAAACTAGAACTTAATCTGGCTACTGACATAAAAGATGATAAAAATGTTTTTACAAATACATAGCAATGAAAGGAAGGCAAAGGAAAATCTCATCCTTTACTGGTTGTGGAGGTTAAAAATTGTGATAAAGAAAGAGAAAAAGGTTGAGGGACATAAAGCCTTCTTTGCCTCAGTATTTTTAGCCCTCTTTGCCTCAGTTTTTTTAAGTAAGACCAGTTGTTATTGGTGTACCCAGCTCTCGGAGCTGGGAGACAGAGATGGAGAGCAGAATGAAGCCCTCATAATCTAAAGTTGCCTGCTATGCCACTTAGACACACACTGGTGGTCTATGGGGCTGAACAGGATCCACCCAAGTGAGGGAAAATCAAGTGATACAACAGACTGTTAACACTACACTGAGGGCAATGACTGCTGGGGCCTTCCGACATTGGAATGCACATTAGCAAAATCCTCCTGGTTAGTCAACACTAGGTGATCTGCCAACTGAGCTGGCCCTACCCAATCAAAATATTCATGTACTATAGAAAGGGACAAAGTTCCCATAGTGCACATTAAATATATGCTGGGGAAGTCACTCTGGGTTATTCCTGCCTCAGGCAGTGTCAAATCTATCTAGAGGATTTCTTTTGCTCAAGGATCTGGGTGTACTTGGTGGGTAATGCAGGAAGATGGGAAACTCTGATGTGTACCTCAAGGGGATTTGATTTTACCTAAGACTGGACAATTATTTGAATTCTAAGATATTAATTGCTGCATAATACTGTATGTCATATCCACTGTGAGTGCTATATGCCATATCAACATTATTACAGTAAGAATTATCTGGATTAATGAAAGATGAATTCTGATTAAACCAAGGGAACTTCAGTTATGACAGAACAAGACAAGCTCAGCAGTGACAGAACCAGAACTGGCTTCAGCATCCAACATCACAGATCATCTTTCCTGCCCTGAAGAACTGCTGTGACAGATGGAGCCCAAACTCATGGGCTAAATGAATTCGCAAGACTACCCACAGACTATACAAACTATACCTGTCTGTGTACATCAAAAGACATGAAAGGTGATGATGATTAGTTAGGATGTATTGGAAAGTGGGGGGTTTGGGCATGACATATGGTTTATAAAGTAAGGAAAAGATATTATCCTGGTGTTTTGGGTTGAAACTGAGTTGACGGACAAGCTGCTGAGCCAATGCGCTTCTTGAAATTTGCATATTTAAACCAAATGGAAGAGCAGGTAGTTCCTTTTGTCTCCTGCTGGAAGCGGGGGTTGCTTCCGTGTCTCCTCCCCTCCCCCGGCGCCCGGGCACTGACTCTGGGTCGCTGTGGTGAAACTATCCCAGAGCCACAGGCAGCTACAAGTGACCATGGACTGCCACACAGCTAAACCCCCCCAGCATGGCTTCTGGGACCTGGCAGGCTTCCCTTTCTGCCCCCCACACGGCCCTGTGCAGGAGCTGACAGCATCTCTGCAACCAACACAGCTTATATTGAACTGAAGACACCAAGCAGCCAGCAGCATAAAGGCAAAATGGCTTTCTCCGACATAATGCCCGAAGAAAATTCAACTCTTCGACATGGTGACGTCAAGGTCAGGAAAAGAAAGAGAAAGTCGGTCACATGGGGCAAAGCTAATGGCGGTGGGAAAAGAGGGCAGAGACGCACCCTGCACGAGGCTTAAAAATGCTTCTTGCAGGCCATGGAAAAAACTGTAATTTATTGTTTTTTCCTCCTTAATCCATTTAAAGATATGGGAGAATGAGAATTCTGTGTGCAGCCTGCAGAAAAAGAAAGGGTAGCCATGCCAGGTCACCTAGGAGCCGAGAGAGGCTTTCAAAGACTTAGAGAAAGAGAGCTGTTGCTTTCAGGCTGGAATTGCCCACCATTAAACAATGAACACCCCGTGTTCATGGCCCATGACTGGCAGTGTGAANATGGAAAAAACTGTAATTTATTGTTTTTTCCTCCTTAATCCATTTAAAGATATGGGAGAATGAGAATTCTGTGTGCAGCCTGCAGAAAAAGAAAGGGTAGCCATGCCAGGTCACCTAGGAGCCGAGAGAGGCTTTCAAAGACTTAGAGAAAGAGAGCTGTTGCTTTCAGGCTGGAATTGCCCACCATTAAACAATGAACACCCCGTGTTCATGGCCCATGACTGGCAGTGTGAAGAAACTGTGATATTTTTCATGGGAGAGATACTTTCTTTCACTTCAGTAGGGTGTGTTGGGGGAGGATTGCTGAGTTGTGAACGATTCCACAGCGTAGCAAAAGGAACCCTTCTCCTTAAGCATAGGAAAAAGACTTTTTAAGAACTGTAATACTGACCAAATCCATGTTTTGTTAGCCTTTGTGCGAGTTGGGTAAAAGGAGGGGGTGCTGGAAGAGAGGGGAGTGTTGCTGTTGCGCTTCACAGACAGGCTATGAATGACACATACAACTCCATTTTCCGAACAAGAAGNTCTGTGACAAGCAACAGGTGCAAGTTATTTTACCAAGGGATTTGTTTATCCAAAGTTGTTTTTCATCCCTCACAGCCCACTGAATGTCTGAAAATCTTCCCTGAACAAAGAAGTCAGCATCCACAGGGGAGTGTGCTTTTTACTTTAATTTCTTATTATTTCTTTTTTTTTTTAATTCTGTTAGCAACAAACCTCTCTTTATACAGCAGTTGTTTAAGTTTGAACCTGGTTTGCCTCACAGATTTTCAGTTTTCCTCAATATAATCATTTTTACCCCTTACAAAAAGTAATAGAGTCCATGGGGCCTGGTGCTTAGCCAGTTCAAACCACAGCACCTGGTTTAGCTGGAATAGAATTAATATTCTTCCTAGTAGATGGTACAATGGTGCTTTGCGTTTAGGATGAGAATAATGCTGGTGAGGCACAGATGTTTTAGTTGTTGCTGAGCAGGACTTAGGGTAAGTCTTCTCATTCTGTCCTGTCAGTAAGGAGGTGGGAGGCTATCAGAAGGTGTGGGGGGTCATAGACAGGACAGCTCACCCCAAATGCCCAAAGGTACAACTTATATTCCATAAGGTACAACGTCATGCTGAACAAAAATACTGTTGGGAGTTGACTGTGGATGGGAGTCCACTACTTGGGGACTGGCATCGGTCAGTGGGTGGTGACCAATCTCATTGTGCATCATTTGATTTGTATTTTTTTTATTATTCTTGTTATTATTTTTCTTTCCATTTCTATGCTATTGAAATGCCTTTATCTTAATCTACAAGTTTTATCTTTTTTCCAATTCTCCCTGTCATCCCACTCTGGGAAGTGAGCAAAAAGCTATGTAGTGTTTAGCTGCCTGCTGTGCTAAACCACATCTGTAATTTATCTTGTGTGATCTTTTCCCCTATATTTAAGATACAGTTAAAATTTCAGAGGTTAATGTTTGGAAGAAGAAAATTAATCATCTGTCTTGTGTTTGTAATTTAGTTTATGAAGCACAGAAGTGGATTTATCAGCACCCACTTGAGGAACTGCAAGAAAACTTGTGAAATTCTTTCTCAGCTCATTCTGGTATTTCCATAGCATTTCCATTGTAAAACAATTCCATTGTTCTGAGGGTGGGGGGTACTTATCCTCTCCTATTATGTCTTTTGGTTATGATAATCTGCCAGCTTTCACTCTGGGCAGAACCTGCTTGCAGCTTTCTTTGCTTGCCTGTGCAGGCAACCCCAAAGGTTGTTAGTAGCAGGCCTGAGGATAGCATGCTCTCCCACTTCAGAGGTAGCTGAACATTTCCTGTGAATTGCTTTCTTTGCTCTTCCCTCTCCTTTCTCCACTTCTGAGGTCCTTCAAGTGTGCTGCACCTTCAGTTTGCCTACTGGAATTCAGAGACAGATGGGTCTGAGAGTGAAATGTTTAAACAGTATTGGCACTTGACTTGTACACGTGTCAGATTGCAGGAACTACTCCTTTTCTCCAGAACTGTTGTTATCTCCTTTACTTTCATGGATTCTGTCTTCTTTACCTCTCCTTTATTCATTATGTATGATAAGGCAGCAAAGAGCTCTAGCTTGACTTGATTTGGTGTGATGGGATGTTTCATATGAAACCAAGCTCTGTCATAACTGCCTCTGGAAGTGAGGTCGACTGCTTACAGTTCATGAACCTTTCCTTTTGGTCTCTAATAGCCTTGCATCATCAGTCTTATAATTATTAATGGCTTTTCAACTGCCAGAATGTATGTCACAGACAACTTCACTTTTTTTTTTACACAAGGGAGCTGAAAATCCATCCTGTAACATGGAGTTCAGAGAAAAGTGTTATCATGTGTAAAAAATAAGTTAAATTAAATTTAAATTAAAAGCACAGACACAAGAGTGAGATTTTGCTCTTCTGTTGGTTTGCATCCATTTGTCCCATTTCCATTTCTTTCCCTTCTCTCGAGGCTAAATGCTATTTCCAGCTCTTTCTGGTATGTTTCTTACAGCATCTCCAATGTTGATCTAACAAGTAGACATTCTTCCCAGTCCTAAAATAACTTTACATTATTATTTTACTGTTGTCTTTTTTGTCTCAGTCACTCAATCTCTGTGGGAGATGTAATTTACCCTTCAGAGGGGACCTCTGAGCATTGCAGGCCAACAAGAATAGCTGATACACATTCATGCTTCAATCTGAAGCGTAATGAGTTCAGCAGTTGCACATTTTTAAAGTGCTGTGACACAGAGGTCAGGGGATGATATCCAGGGCAGAGCAGA
Organism: Vireo altiloquus; assembly: GCA_013396875.1. Taxonomy (NCBI): domain Eukaryota; kingdom Metazoa; phylum Chordata; class Aves; order Passeriformes; family Vireonidae; genus Vireo; species Vireo altiloquus. Next base: position 6,041 of record VZRF01002289.1, read on the forward strand.
GTTATGGAAGAGGATTAGGATAAGCTAAGTTTTAAAACTGCTGATCACATTTGAGAGACTAAATGTAATTTGTCCAGCTCTGATAAAATAAAAAAATTAAACAAGATTCCATTTCACTTGAGATAAACCACTCAATTTAAAAATATTGTGTTGTAATGTTCACTCCTTTTACCAGATATGTGAAGCCACATAGTCCCCATGTGTATGAATTATACTTTGCATAGTCCCATGGATTTTCTTTATGTGATGTACTAGTCTGACACTTAGGCATTTATTTCTGTATTTTTCTAAGTCAGGGCTTTGACATATTAGGCAGTTTTGTATTTCCTCTGGATCAGACTCCAGTGTCTCTTACAGCTTATACAGAAGATGTCCTGGTCCTCCTGCCAGGACTTCACACACCAGCACAGTTAATATTGCATCATGGATATCTGCTGTGCCTCTGGACACAAAGGTATGACAAAGTGGCTGTCATGAGCTAGAGAATTGAGCCTGGCTGATGCCAGTCCAGAGGTGGATTTTCAGAGTTCCAGAAATGTGAACTGTTTGTTGTTATTTTTCTCCTAAAGATGGAGGTATATGAATCGTCCTTCAGTTATTTTACTGAGGACTGTCGTAAGTGTGTTTTCATATTTTGTGTAAACCTGTAATTTTGTTGAGATGACCTGTTGGACAAGGGAAGAGGATGAAAGTGAGGCTCTTCACATCAGTTTCAGACCCCTGACCACAGTTTGAGCAGCCTTCTGGGTACTCCACAGGAAGAGGAGGAAGCCCAGCTTTCCTAGATGGGCACCTGAAGAAAGTGGCTGTTACTGCTGGAAAACCAGCCAAGCCTAGGCAAGAGCTAGATTTTGGGCGCACTTGATCACAGCCATGTCATTCCATGAATGTCCTATAATACCAGCTGGGCTTCACACCTTGTAGCCCAGAGGATAGCTATCCAGATGGGTGCTGACAGATGGGCTAAAGCCACCTGCCTGGCTGAGAGCTATTTAGAAATATACAATCATAGAATTTCTAACTGCTCAGGTTCAGTGCCTTGTCAAGGCAAGTACACAAGACACAAACAAACAGGCATGTCCTCAGCTCTGTATGACTTTATTAGTCCTGCTGTAGCACTTTCTCAGATCTAGATAGATCAGGTGACTGAGGAAAAAACTTGATTTCATTTTTTAGAGTATTCACAGCCTTTGAAGACTCCTGCCTCACCATCGTGAATCATGTGTAGTGGGGACTGACTCTGAGTCATATTTCACATTGCTGGATCATAAAAGGGCTGCTTCCACATCTGTTTAATTCACACAGGTCTGCCTGCAGCACGGTGGGCTCAGAAGGTGACTGTTGAAAGAAATAGCATATCCATTATGATTTCTGTATTTGAAGGAGAGGGTAAAACCTCTTTATTGGGTTGTATAGTCTTTAAATTCGCAGTGTACCTACCAAAAAACTTAGAAAGTTTTGGGATGCCAACATTCACTGCTGAAAAGTACTGTGGTCTGAAACTAATACAAGGACAAGTTTTTGATTGAATACTTTGCCTTGAGTATTTATTCCCCACTATCCCATTAAATGGACTCCCTAAATACATTCTGCCTAAATTCTGTCATTCTGTCATTCTGTCATTCTCCTAAATGCACTCTGCCAGTCCATGGGTGTTTTAATCCTCTAATCTTGTTTCTTGGTACTCAAAGACAATGAAGTATGAGAGGTGTGTATGCAGATACATACATGTATATACAAATAATTCAAGGATAATTAAAACACTTAAATTTATTATTGAATTTTAAAAGATGGAATAGATTCTGTTTTCTCAAGAAGGATTTTCATACAGCTCTTTAGATATTTGCCATTTCCCACTTGCACATCCTTGGCCTCCAGCTGTTCCTGTTACACTGTGAACTATCTGAATATCTCATCTTTCCTCTCAGAGGGTTAAAACTGTATCATTCTCCAAGTGAAATACATCATTAAGCTAAGCAAAAGACTACATCTCCTATTTTATTTTGTTGTTTTGTTTTGTTCTGTTTTAGTAATCCACCTTGCCTTTTCTTATAATCTATTAAAGTTTTGAGAATATTTGTGTTTTCCCACTTGCAAAGGTGATTATGTTTTTTTCAGTGCAAGTTTTCTTGGGGTCATTGGCTCTTTCATTACTTGTGTCTGTCTCAGGTGTACCAGTAAATAAACAGGGCTCCAAGATATGCTGCAATGCAAAGAGTACCATAAAATTTCATATTTATGTTGAAACCTCTCAGAGGAGCTGGACTTTATTTACATTGCAACTGTTGAAGCAAACATGAATGGCTGTAGGCCTTGCATTTTCAGAAGTTAATCTCAAATTCAGAAATGATTTATCTTCTGCTCAAGTTCAGCACACTCCATTGGCCATAAAGAACCCTAAGGGATGATATTTGTTTTCTTTTCATTGGAAAAAATAGCTTTCCTCAAGATACACTGATAGTTTTTTCAAAGATTTCTGTGTTTACAAATGTTAATCCTCAGCGATATTTGATTCCAGTTCCTACTATCCTTGAGATTCTGCCTTCAATTAGTCTAAATTATAAAAACATTGACATTTGCTGGTGATTTGAGGAGAAAATGCCTTTTTATGGGCTGAATGTCTCAGGTTAACCCTCGCCTTTAATGGCAACACTTGCACAGGTTTAGTACCTTCACCTGAAGTAGCCCCACCATTTAGCATTCCGTACATGCATAACCCTTTCTGAAGGGTTATGCCCAATGACAGCTGAAAAGCAGACATAAAATGCTCTGTAAGTGTCTTTTGTCTTTTCGATTCTTAAATCTGTCTGTAGAACTAGTGCATCTTGACCTAAAGTTAACACTGTGCAAATCTGTGTCTCTCACAAGCAGTGTTCAAATGATTGATTAAAATGTCACTTTAGTCCCATGCAAGGGCCCAGGAATATGGGACTGTGGCAATAATATTACCCATCTGGAAACACTGAGCCAGAAGCAGCATCTTGCTGCTTGTGCTCTTTGAGATAGAGGAAAATAATTGAATTCTGTAGGAGACTGAAGGAGCAGATCCCATTCATTATGTGCCATAAGGAGAAAGGTAATTTCAAGGTACTCCCTGATCTTTCTAACATATTGTGTGCTGCACAAGTATTTAATGTCTTCTGCTCTGAAATGTAGAGAAATGAGCCCTGCTTTCTAGAGTAGCAATGAGAATAGTCCCTCCCCAATAAAACCAAATTGTGAAGAAACAAATCATCTTTACAACCAACAGCAAAAACTATTCAATTATGAAGCTATGCTGTTAACCAGGTTCTTCCTAAGCTGATGTTGTAAACAGCTGACACTGCTCTTGTGGTGGTCCCAGCGCCAGTCTGGGCAGCTGCAGGGTGAGGCAGCCACCCCAACGGGACCAGGTAAGGGGAAACACGGAGCAGACAGTGAATTCACATGGAAGATAGGGCCTTAATGGTGCTCAGTTTCTGACAGTGGTTTCTCAGAGGCAAGAGAAAGAGTTGAGAGAGGCATGATTCTGCTGTTGTGTTACCTGTGGTGCTGGCAGGAAAAGCCTGCTCTTTACAGCTAGGCAGGCCAGCAATTCGTTGGGTAGAGCCTGAAGAGTGCTGGCAGATACCTTGTATCTGCTGAAATTGCTTGTCATGACATAATCTGTACAAATGAAACCACTTGTTTCATCACAGACAATTATTACAGATAGTGACTATCTTTTGACAATTATTTTAAAAGATTAAACTTTCTTGACGATATCATCCCTTTCACCCAAGGTACCTTAATGAAATGCATATCTCAGGTACATTGTTCTCCTTAACTAGATAACCAAATGGCACATAGCTCTAGGACAGCAACACCTTTGCCTCAAAAATCTCAATATATAATAGCTGTAGATAATCCATTGTAGGTACTGTGGGTGAGTGGTGGGGGATGAATTTTGTATTTCATACTGTGACTGAATTACACAAATATGAAAGGCAGTGGGATAAAGGCAAATGGTCTGTGACTCAAATATTATATATTTTCTATGCAGATTGAGATCCATGTTTTCAAAATCCTATCTACATAAACACTAAAAGAGATAATTCCTGAAGACTGCTGCAGGCTCATGATATTCTTGTCCATGTTTATGTTTTCTTATATCTGTTCTTATTCCAGTATTACTTTTATCCTCTACAGGGATACCTTTTTTTGCTGCTTCTTCCTCTGATTTGTAACCTGTCTTTCAGTTAATTTGTTTAGTATTAGTATTTTTTCATCAGCAGGCTTTTTGTGGAGCACATTTTTCCCCCACCTAACTGCACAGTCCCAATTTCCCCCCTGCTATTCTGCTTGCCTTCTGTTTCTTCTCTTTCTTTGCCTAATATTTTTTCTCCTGAAGTGCAAATCACGTCTCCTCATAATCTTCCCTCTTATACTCCCCAGTGCTGACACTCATACTCACCTCCACAATGATGCTGGCTCTACTACTGCCTGGCACCTACTCACAGAACTTCTGTTGCCACATTTCACTTCTCTCTCCAAAAAGAGCTTTTGAGACATGCTGTCATTCTCAGCTGCACTTGTGTACTAGGGACACCTTGCATTTTACCTGCAGAGACACTTCGTAATTTTCTTGCTTTCCCTTGCTGTCAAAAACTCACCTTCGTCTTTTTCGTGTCCCTCGTATTCTCACAGTACTATTGGTTTTACTGCAGCTGACCCAAATACTTCCATTCTGTGCCCTCATCTGCTCATATGCGTCAGTCTGGATGAGAACTTTGAGCTGCAGTCTGCTCTCCACCACGAAGCTACTACCCAGCTTTAAGCAGGTCACAGAATTTCAATTTTCTTTTTCCTTTTCTTTAAATTTTTCTTTTATAGGCATTTTTTTACATCCTTGGAAGTGTGTGAACCTTTTTCAATGAGAATTGTGAAAATCCTCAAAATGAAAGAAAGGAATAATTTTGTTCCTTCATTCCTCAGAACCTTGTGCTCACCTTCGGCTGGGATAGGCTGCCTGGAAATCCCCTGGATGCACAGCAGGGACTGCAGGAGTTTCCACATCAGTGATCTGCCTCAACATGACTTTTTAAAAAATTAATTCAATTCTCTCTTGTGTGCTTGCTTCTCACAACATTTTGCCTCTTTCTTAAGTACACTTCACAAATGAAAAGGGTAATCAATCCAGTGATAGTTACAATGATGTTCCACTTGTGCAATTTATTTAATATCTACTGGTTTTGGTGGCATTTTGAGTAGCTTTAAAGATACTGGACACATTTTAATTCCCCAAGTTGGGAGTGAAAAGTGCAAGGCTCAATGAATGGGGGAAAAATTAAACATTAGAATTTAGATATTTGCATGTGCCTTTTTCAGTGCTTCGGGATGAGAAGAATGGGAATCCACATGTATTTGCCTTGCAAATAACATTGAAAAATGGCTGAGTTTACCCAGCTGGTGGAAGTGCCAGCTCTTGATATTTGATAATGTTCTTGAAACCTGCAATCAGGATTTACTTTGGTTGTGACATGCATCTCTGTGCTTTTTCAGCAGCCCTGTGGGACTGTGGCACATTGCCGAGGCACAGGCTGTGCAAGAGCCCAAAGCTCTGGGCTGAGCACGTGTTGCATTCTGAGTCTGTGCAGTGGCAAGGCCTGGGCACGGTGCAGCCCCTTCCCATCTGCCTTTTTCTCTAATCCCACATTTCCACAGAAAACATATGCAGTCCTGTGGGACCAGAGGTGTATTCTCACAGGTGTATCTCTTGAATGGCAGTGGACAAACAGCAGTTCAGTATTTTAAAGCACTCTATTCTAGTTAACATAATTTAGGCAGCTACACTCTAGTCAAAAAGAAACTACTTCTTCTAAGAAGAAGTATTATTTTTATTTCTTCTTCATAAAATATCCCTGGTTTTGCAGAAACATCTCCTATCTGTGAATGTCTCCTATGTCCAGGCCATTACCTTCAGATATTTTGTGTGGAATGGGAATGTGGATTAGGCTGAAACAGTAAGGGACAGTGATGGGGAAGGATTGTGCTCTCAAACTCTTTGCTACATTGGTTCCTCTTAAAGAAAGGAGTTAAATTATACTGGAAACCAATTTCCTCTCCCGATGGCCCCTAAATACAGAGCAAGCTTTGGCTTCTAAGTGAAGGCCTTTCAGGCCTTTCTTCCTTTACCTTTTACCCCAGCTTTATTGCACATCTTTATTTAGAAGTTCTGCATGTGACAGGTTGTCACATGGATAAGTCTTTCATTTAAAAGTTGTTTTTAATGTCTTAAAAATTGAAACATGGCACATCGACTGAAACTGCTAATTTTCTCTGCATGGGCAATGCTATCTTAGGAGCCGCCTTCACAATTTGGGGTAGTGTGAAAACTGAAATATGTTTCAGATCATGTCAGGACTGTCAGATTTTGCTCAAACTGATATCATAACCATTGCACTAGCAAAATATGCCATATAACCTGATTGCATAATAATTATTTTTAAGAGGATTATACTAAAAGGGATTTAATAATATGTGGAATCAAAAACTGTATGAAATAACCATAGTAAATCCACATGAAACTGTAGCATTGCCCAAAATATCTCTGTAAAGTCAAAGATAGGCTGAATATGCTGTGGAAACAGTTTCAAATGAACTTTGAAATTTTAAAGTTGTTTAAATTGTAAACCCAGTGAAACTAAGGAAAGAGGAGAGAGAAGCATGGTCACACACTTCTCTACTCACCTGACAGGAGCCAAACAATGTTGTGGATAGTAGAACTTAGTCTGAGGAAAAAAACAATTTAAAAATCTACTTGTAACCACCAATAATAAATTTAACTCCAAATTAAACACTGTAATATGGATGAAAATCAGAAAACTCAAACCGATTAATATATTTGTTATTTATGGTGACTTCTTTTCTTTAGTTTCCCTTCTATATGAAATCTTCTGCTTTTCTAGTCCTTATAAGGATGGAGATGTCATCCTTTTGGACATGTTATTTTATTAAGGTATGTAGCTTGGTTTTGCTTTAATATGCAAGCCTGTTCATCAAAAATTTTTTATTGAGCAGGACAGAGGTATTGACTTATAGGTATTTTGATATGTGTCAAATTTAATTTTGGTTTTGTTATGAAATATAATACTCATTGACAGTTTAAGAGCTTGACGCTTCACATTGCATATCCTACTGCTCCTAAATGGAGACTTATTATTAAATATCATTAAGCTGGCAAATATAAACATGTGTTCATTTTCTTATGTGTGCTATAAGAGGGTGAAAGTCCAAAGTTTCACAAAGACTAATGTTGGCACAAAAGATCAAAACCACCACTGTTAAATACAGGATTTATGATGCCATTGATAACGGAAGTATACACAAAAAGAATTAGGAAAAATAATTTAAAAATAAATCCTCTTTTCTCAACCCCTGAGTGGAAGGAAGAGGGAAGGGATTCAAAAGAAACCTACTGTGTACCATTAAGGTTTTTAATTGCTACATTAAATTACTAAAGTAAGTAGCTAATTAAAAAGCCTTTTAAATTTCATCTTCATAATATAAAAAGACATGTACAGCCATTATAAAGACTGTTTTGATCCTGATATTCTTCTAGTGAGTATCTTAGACTTAACCTGAATGCTAATTAGGCATAAAATGTAAAGAACCACTAGCATCAAGCATAAACCCTCAAGTTGTTGTAAATCCACATGCATTATTGGTTGGATTTTTTTTCTCATTGACACTGATGCCATGTTGATTATGATTGCCTTGATATTTTACAGACAATCCAGGACAATTTACATTCTTGAACTGGATAAGTCTGATGGGTGAATGGTTCTTCCATCTGCATGTAAACCAATGAATTTAAAGTCTTTGTAAATTTTTCAAGAATGCCAGGATTCTTCAAGCAAAACACCCATTCTGTGGGTGAATGGCCATGGACAGTATACTATGACAAAGTAATTCATGTTGGAAGAGGCCACTGAATGCAGTCCCTGACTGCTCAAAGCAGAGTCAGGCAGTAGGTTTCTCAGGATGGTGGGGAGATGGGTTTTAATTGTCTGCAAGCGTGGAAATGCCACAGACTCCATTCTTTCATGTACTGACAGAGTACATCTATTTTTCTCACATCTAGTTGAAATTTCCCCTCATTCCATCTATATTTGTTGACTCTTACCCTATCCTGGAGCATGTCAGAGAAAAACTGACTGTCTTCACCTCAGCCTCCTGAGGTGCTTCCTCACCCTTCATTTCTTAATGCTGAGTGAAATCAATTTCTTCAACATGTCAAGTTTTCGAGTCACCAGGCCTTTACATGGATTTGTTTCCATATGCTAATGTCTTTTACATACGGAGTAATCCAAAACTTGTTACCCATCAAGAATTCAAAAGTGCAGAGCGAGATAAATAACAAACTGAATTCCAACATCAGTTTAAAAATACATTTTAATATCTCATAATAATTATATTTTTATTTAATCATGTAAATAAGCCATACAGGATCCTTTTCTATCTAATGAATAGGTCCACAGCACTGTCTGCTCATTGATGTCCTCAGACAAATGTGCCTACCCTTGTGGCATTAGGCCATAGGCACTGGAACAGACGGTGGAAGTAAGCAATTCCCTAGCTCACTATGATCTCTCTTCATATTTGTGCAATTTCATCGACAATGATGGGTTTATGAAAAAAAAATACTGTAAGAATTGTCAGAGTAGCTGGAAAAAGTCCATCTCAACAAGAGTCTTGTCTCTAAAGTGACTAATAGTGTCTATGCATGAAAAGAGCACAGAAAAAAACACAGTATTTCTCACATCAAAATTTCTTCCTAATACGTGAAAAGTGGGAAGTATTGCATTAGCTTCTTGCAAATCTGTTGAACCAATTTCTGTAAGATAAAAGGCTTCTTTACAGCTAGACAGAATTGGAACTCTACTGAAGACCTTATTGGAACTGTATAGAAGATGTTTGATTAGATTTGCGTGGCAATTTATTTCCATAATTCTTCATCAGGAAGTGTCAGTTAATCTAGAATGAAAAAGTCTAGAAACATGAAACACAACATTTTTCAGCGTCTGTTTTTTTTGTTTTTCTTTAAACTCAGGCTGGACAAGGTAATTTTAACTAAGGATACAATTCTCTACCATAACTTTCAACACCTAAAAGTTAAATATCGAGGTCTGGGCTGCTTACCCTAGAAACTGCCTTCAGAAGAAGGCTTATTTCATACTAAAATTGATAGCTTGCTGAATTGGCATATCTCTGCTTTTCTCTGTTGATTATGAAAATAGCCTAAGGTCACTAAATTAGACTCACAAGTCCAAATTTCAGGTGTCTAAAATTGCGGAAGGTGAATATCAGCCTAAGTGTCCCTGAGAGTCAATACTGCAGAGCACATGCTTCTTTTCACCAAAACATGCCTTTGGGATATCTGTCTTTCTAATGTAAAAGGTAATATATTGGAAAGGAGGGTTTTTTAGCTCTCAGCTTGTGTAGGATGAAAATGTTATTTTTATATTAATCTGTCACAAACTTAGACTTTTGTCCTGTAAATTTATCAGAGTATCTTCTAAATTTTAAAGGGGCATTGAAACACTAAGGCCAGCTTCTTCTCTAATATTAATAATACAATATTATGAAATGTTCCTTTTTCTTTCTACATTAGCATTTTGTCATATATACTTACAGATCACAAGTCAGTGTCAGTTAAACATGATCTTTTTGTTTACAATAACTTTTTTTCTATATGAATTTGATACAGTGCTAGTAACATGAAATGGAATATTGTGTTGATGATGCATTCCTCATTCCTAATGTAAGGATAAAATCTTTTAAAAAAGGATCCTGATGAACAGCACCCAGACTGAGGTCCTCTTGAGCTTATCAGAAACACTGTCTGCTCCCAGGAACTTGTGATGTGTAATGAGCTCTTGCTCTTTTTTTTAAATGATCAGCCTTGCACACTTTTTTTTTCCTGAATAAGAACCCCAGCGGGATAATATTTTCTGTTCTCACACCTTCAAAGGAGGTTTCCAACCCAAAGTGTGGCCAGGATGGAACACTGTTAGGACCAAACCCCCCTCTCTTCCAGCCCTACAAACAGCAATTCAAAGTCAAAAGACCCTTTTAGCTCTCCTGGAGCAGTGGCTGTGACCAGCAAAGCCCCTCTGAGCAGGGCCTCTCAGAGCCAGGGAACTCCCAGGTTTGCTGTACTCAGAGGATCCCTGAACAGTGATATCCCTGACTCCTTGAGGATCCACCCTTCGCAAAGGCATCTGAAGTGAGTATTTCATGGCCTTCGAGGGGAATTTTTCACAGGTACCATGTACAGACTCTGTGTCTGTGTGCATGCAATGTCTGTGTGCATATTCTGTGCCAAATGCACAAGAAATGCTGCACTCCTAGATTCTTAAGTACTTTAGAGGTGTAAGTTAGGTCTGTAAGTTACTGTTGTGGTGTAGTAAGTCCTGTGTGTGTTCTTTGCTAAATCATTTACCTTAAGTTATAGTTAAGTTAGATGCTGGTATGTTTAAGGTGCTGTTAAGAGCTGTTGGGCCTTGAGGCCATATTCCCTTTTATCTTTCCTTAGGACATACTCCCTTTTATCCTTACCCTTTCTATTCTTTTGTTTGCCTTTCCACCCCCTTTCCTCCTCCTCCAGGTTGTTTTGGGGGTTTGGATTGATTGATTCTGGATTTTTGTTTGCTTTTCCTCAGTGTGCTTTAAGTAAGTAGTAGAGCGGATCTTGCCAAGGAACTTTGTCATTCTGTCACTTGTATATTAAACACTTTTTACTGATACTTTTGCATGTAACTCTTCGAGCAATCTTAGAACACTCATTCCTGACAGTGACATCTGCAGGATTAAAATGAGATCACTGAAGCAAGTGATTATCATAGGCAGGTGAAACACCAGTCTGGCGATTGATTCTTTCTTTTTCATGGAGACCATTCCTTGTGAGGAAAATGCTTTAGCTATCTCTGACTGCAGCAGCTGTTGTTGCTGAAGATCATCAGATATACTAAAGTAGTATAGATGCCTACCGTGTGGTATAGAATTCTAGCAAATTTATTTAAACTACTATCAAAAACAAGTATGCGTATTTTTCCTGATAATTTTAAATTCACTTTATATCATTAATTTCTTCTTGTAATTAAAAAAAAAAAAAACAGTCCTAGTAGCAGTCAGCGAAGTACACTTGTGCAGAAATGAAAGTATGTTTTATATTTGAAATCTTCCAGGAGAATCTCAAGTTACTTGTATAACGCTTGTTATTTTTTGAAAATAGATGAGAGGGACCATTTACAGTAAAGACATGTTTGCCCAAGTTGCACTCTTGGACACTGCTGTCTGGAAATAGACTTTGAAATGTGCAACAAGAATAAGAAATTATTGTTTTCACAAGTCCAGGAATTTCCATAACGAATGCCTTTGATGCTATCCCATGCCAGAATTTAGAGTCATAAAGTGAGGTAGATAAGCATTGTATTGTGTTTATAGGTGGTGGAACCCAAGTACAGAAAGTCAAAGTGGATTTACAGAAAACTGTGCAGAAATTCAAAAGCCAACCAGATACAGAGCTTTTGTTTTCTAGCTCTCAGCTGTATGCTTGACAAAAGCTGCATTCTGAGTGTAAATCAGAGCCCAAAGATTTTCGGAACCCAAGCTGGGTGTCTTGTTTTGAAAGCATGTCCCTGAAGGGTGGCAGCAGATTGTGAACATTTTAATGAGATCACTTGCCTCTCAGGAATGAAAGGGCAAGCTATTTTTGTGACTGAATGAGATTTAGGCTAGTAGAGCCACTTGGGCTCATCACAATAGTCTCAAGGTGCACAATTGCTGCATCTGCACCATTTGCTCTTACTTATTTAACTTCCAGTTCAGACCAGACCAGTCACTGCCACAAATTTCTAATGGCATCTGTAACCCAAAGAAAAAATCTAGTATTCATATCAAAGTTTTACTCTGGTTTCGGGCTGAGAAGCTTCGATGGCTCACTGTGAGAGCTATCAGATTTACTGCGAAGCATATCTAATTACTTGATATGATTCTTTAATTCCGAAAACGCTATTAACCCACAGAAGAAATTTATTATATCTGAGAAAAAGGGGTGATTATTAATTTCAAGGCTTTGGATCTTCCTCATTATTTACTGAATGAGGAAAGGCTTTTTTCTCTGTAGGTCAAAGAAATACTGATATGTGGCTTTGCACTGCATATTTATGTGTGTAGACATATTCTTCTAGAATGCATTAATTTTGCTAATTGTAGCAGTTTGAGTAAGATTTTCAGAAATTTTCACTTTAATAATGAGATTTGGTTTAGGTAAGAGGAGATCCATCTTTCATTTTTATTATTTTTAGAACTTTATCAGCTTCCAGCTGTACTAGATACACTGGAAATCCAGAGCATACAAAATGTATGCGGCAGCAAGTTTTTTCAGTTTTAAGGCTCATGCTTGCAAACACTGAGAAATCATAGTACCCCTACTAATAATGTGGACATTTAAATTATTTGTGGACTGGGATCAAGATTCTTGCAAATATTACAATGGGTTGTAAAAGCAATTATGATGGTGAATTCTATTCTATAAATCAGCTAAAGATTTATTTCTCCGTTTGCCCATGCTTCTGGTGGTATCTTCAATATAGTGCACTCCCTCCTACACACTTCAGTTGTTTATTTTGAGCTGCTTTAGAAATACTAATTCTGTGAAGCAATATAGAACAAGATGTAAACCACAGTATCTTGAAATGACTCAGACTGCAGACAGACTTGTTCACATATCTGTTACCTTAACCTTGTGTATTTTTCTGTCTGTCTTTCCAGTTGAACTTTGCATTCTCTGAGGATGTGTGTTAATACATCATTCATTTAGCTCATTTGTGTTTCCAATTGTAATATATTTTTCAGAATAAAAACAGTGTTGAACACTTTGCCTCTACACAGTATGTTGGTCAATTGAAAAGTTTCTTTCAGAAGCTGTGAGCTCATGGGAAAAATTTATGTTCCATTAATATCTCACATAAGCTGCTGAAAGCTCCTATGCCATTTTTAAAGTAAAATTTTCTTTTGGAGCACAATGAGCAGAAAGTCAGCTAATCGTAAACCAACTGTAAGAAGGCTGCTTCCATCTTTTTAGCACTGTATGAAATTTAAAGTAAATTAAGAAACAAAGTGGCAAAATGTCCCTGTTTCTCATTTATTGCTACACTGTAGACTTTCAGAAATGTATTTATTGAGTCATTTTCTTCTACTTTTCTTCACTTTTGGTTTCAGAATAATTGTTCTGTGCCTACAGATACTCCCTTTTTCCCACAAAATATGCAAACTGAGATGTGGAAAGGAATGTAATGAGATTTAGTGAAAGGGATTTCGATACTGCCAAACAGCCCTGTATCAAAAAACATGTGGGATGAGACTTTCTCAGGAAATCTCTGCTATGAACTGACGAGACAGAAAAATACCAAGGTGCATGTGTGTCTCTTCTCTGTGTGCCGGCACTGGGTTACAGAGAAACCTGAAAAAAACCTCCAAAACCTAGAGCAAAGTACTTGGAACTTTAGGAAAAAAAAAAAAAAAGAAATCTATTCAAAGCTCAGAGGAAGTTGTAAGAGAAGACTGGAGTTTGTTTGAACAAATTCAATATCCCTAGCTTCAAAACAGACAGATTTTTCCCAAAAGGCAGATACCAATTATAAACCCATTTGTGGCTTCCTTACTCTTCATGCTTGAGAAATGAAAACTTTATGTTTTATTGACGATTCTAAAGGCTTAGGATGAAGATCACTAATGTAGAAGCGATTTAAATTTTTTGCAGATATTTGAAAAGATTAGCAAAATCTGTTATTTTTCTTTCCATGAGCACCTGCAACTCACTATGCCAAATATGTATGATCAGTAAGAAAAGAGCTTAAAATAAAGTTAAAATTTATACTGAAATAAAGGGGGCTTTGTCCTTTCTGAAAAGGAAATCTGAAGGAAAAAAACCCTGTTGAGCTTTGTACAACTTGATGGATAGATTAACTTCAAAGGGAAGATAAAACTTACTGATAACAAACAGGAAACAGTTGCATCTGTACATTGCTAGGATTTTAGTTGTGACCCTAAGGTTTAAGTCCACCCAGATTTGTTGCAGTTTTCAAAGGAATAAACTCAATAACATGTTGTCAAATATAACTCTTTTAATGATAGCAGTGCAAGATATATAATTTATCTACCATTGTTACTCCCTTTTTCATGTAAGAATACATCAGTATTTCATATCTTCTCAGTTTTATTTATTAAAACAGTGATTTTGATCAATGAATTTAAGTAGGATTTCAGTAAATAACGTTTGTAGGTTTATTTGGAAGCCAAGGCATAGACCTCTCCTCTTGGTTTGGTGGTGGTCTGCACTTAATCTCTATATACATTCATAGAAGGCTTATGTGGTTTGCATAGTTCACTGTTGTCTAGGAGAGGGAAGGTAGTTACAGCACTTCGAACAGAAATACAGACAAGTTCTCCAGAGGGATATTGCCCAGTCCCAGCCTTGCAAGAAAGATGGGAGAAATATCCTTTCCTCTCTTCCACTTTTGAGCTAAGGCAACAAGCAGAGTTAAGAATAAAAACACTGGGGGGAAATCCCACTTGATCCTCATTTGCCATTTGTTTAAATTTCAATATTCCTTTCAGTTTTCTATTTTTCAGTCTTTCCCTTAATGCTTGTTTTCTAGAGCAGTGCTCTCATTTTCTATTTTTAGTTTCTATGTCCTCCCATTTTCATGCGTTCTTAATCACTGTACATTTTTTTCATTCTCATTTTGTCATTTTTCATTTCCATACTTGGCTACTTGTTGCATGGCCTGAGAATTTCTCCTTAATTTTCAGTTGTTCCCTGTGATCAACATCAATCCACTTCCTTGGACTATTTTCCTTACTTTAGTCCCAAGACTCAATGCATTTTATGCTTCTGGAGCTCCCCTAGTATAATTTCTCACAAAGCCATGATATTGTCTTAGAGCTTCCTTTTCTTTTGCCCCTAAAAATATATAGGAATGCTCCAAGCACATCATAAAGAGGGTGGGCTTTCACTTGATCTTGTGTGATCTTGAGCCTGTAAATCTGGCAGCCATTCTAAACCCATTTTTTTCTGGGGATCAAGATGACTTTCAGCATTATGGGCTTCGAGTCGCTTTAAGGGTGCTACGAGTTATTACAAATTATTTTATTTTAATTTTTTATTTTTTATTTTAATTGATACACCACCAGTGTGGGTAAAAGAAAGTAATCAATAGTACAGACTGACAGACTAATATGAAGAAAACCAAGAATAACAACTTTTTTTACTTTCTGGTGAATGAGGAGCACTATGAAGCTTCAAGTGGCTCTCATTACCAGAGTTCTTTTTGAATGGAAGTTTCCAGGTGGCTCAGCTGTCAGAAAAATAGTCCAGGTCTGCTACTGGAAAGCAAGTTTGAAGAGAGAAACAAATAACTGAAATTGGCTATGTATAAATCCTTGATAATCTTCAGAAGTGACACTTGTCCCTGGGCAAGTATGAGTCCCATGTGTCTCTGACAATGCTTGTAAGTCTAGATGTGGTTAATTGGGTCATCTGCTTTCTGTAGCATTCTGAATTTTATTCAAAATGAATGTGATTAATAAAAGACACTAAGGATGTCTTTACATCAAGACCCGAAGCCCTCCATTTATTCCTTTTCAAAAACAGTCTCTATTATAATAGCATGGATACTTGGCTGCCCTAGTTAGGAGAGCAGTCTTTGAAGTGCTGCCTCAGCTGGGTTCAAAGGTACAAAAGTCCATAAATGAGAGAGATTGCTTTGTATATTGAATATAATTTGCATTTTATAATTTTTTTCTCATTTCCTGTTGTGTGTTTTATACTTAGTGCTAAAGCTGGTGTAATGCCCCATTTATACAGTGGTCTTCAAAGGAGGGGGTCTTGCCTTCAGTATTGATTGCATTCCACCTAAACTCACTGGGTGAGAAGGCAGCCTGGTGCAGACTATCATGACTCTCTTTGGATAGTGAATATATGATTTTGAATCGTTTTAGAACATATCTTTGAATATAATGGCTACTCCAGATCTTCTTTTCCTATTTACTTTTTTTTATCAGCTACATGGACAAAATATTTAATCCTGTTAATTTTTCACCACTGTTTTAATTGACTTTGGGTTCTCTAGCTACTATTCTCCCAGGCACTTTACTGGCTGTTTTTGTTTCTATGAACTTGGGCTAAAGTAAGTCTTACCTGTTTATACGGGCTGCAAGTCAGGCAGAGTGATACATAGCTTTTATCTCTATGAGTCCCAGGCTGGGGTTCTAAACCAAAGTTAAACTTTTAGCTTTCTGATAAAATTATGAGAAGAGATGGGCATTTAAAAATAAACTCAGCAACTTGGGCTGAATGAGGAGATGATAAATAGAGGATGCTAGGCACTGACTTGCCCTTTGTCTCCCACGACTCTTGAGGATCTTAGGCACTTGAATCAGTGTGTTTGGCTTCCTTCTCCGTGTGGCAAGGGGACATGACAAACCAGCATATATTGACCATATGAATTACTATATTTGAGCCTCCTGTCCTCCCCTGTAGTCAAAAAATGTCTTTAAAAAAAAATTAGTACAAAGTCTGTGGAGCCAGGAGAGTTAAAGGAGCTTCTATCCGGAACACAGTCATTGGTGAACTCCATTAAGGGTGGGAGGCCTGGAACCTAGTCTTGAGTTCCCTTGCGTCTTACAAATTTAATGTTGAAGTGAGCCTTGGAAACAAAAAGGTACTCTATACATTTCTGGTTCTGTTTCAGGAAATGGTGTGGTAGGTAAACTTCTAACCCACGTCTATATAGGTCTATCTGTATTGGAAAGAGAGGCCTTATCTTGACTAGTGGAAAAGATGGATCTGTATCCCCTCAGGGCCAGGAATTTTTCCCTGGATGACTGCATTAATGCCTATCCTGTTCTTCAAAGGATGTAGGCTCCTCTACATTCTCCTGGTATTTGGGGCATTTTATAGAGAAAGCAGAAAATGCTATCTTTTTAAAAAGACACTGTGCATGCTCCCTGTGTGCCTCCTGAGATGTGTGCTGGTACTGTTGGTATGGGGGATTATAAGGAAATAATTTCCTTCTCTTTGTCTGAGCTCCAGCAGATTATATACATGAGGCTCCCTAGTCTGTTTACACATGTTCCCTGTGTGCTTTGAAGTATTATTCCAGTGATAATAATGAAGGAAAACAGATATTGTATTCCCATTTCAGAATGGTGATTTTTGTTAGCACTGGTGCAGAAGCAGCACAGAGTCCTCTAAGTCAAAAGGAAATAAAAAGCAAGTTTTCACTGTTTCTTTCTCTTTTAATGACAGATTTTTTTTCTCATGGGTAGTTTGGAAGAGTATCACTGAATAGGCTATGAAAAATTGACAGTATTAAATGTGCTAGATGCTCACAGAAATTCACTAGATTTAGTTGTTGCTATTTTCACTGTTGTTACTGTTGTTGCTTTATTATCTGATACACGGCACTCATCTCTGCAAGTTAGTGAGAAAGTTAGTTTATATGCATACTCTACCATCTGTAAGGAATGTTTGCTTTAGATAACAATATCTTATCTAGGTTAAATTACATTTCTTTCAGCTGTGAAAGAAAAGCACAGTTATGATATAGTTCAATAAAAACTGATGTGGCCAAGACAACTTTCTATAAACACTTATTTTTAAGTTTTACATATCTGGTTGCTAAGAATGTGATCTGGGCTGGAAAGAGCTGAAAAGATTATGTGTGCCTTTCACAGTAATAAAGATAATAGACATAAGGTATCATTTCAGTTTATCTTTCCTCTTTTAATTAAAAACATCCCGCTGTTACAGATAAGTGGCACGTCATCAGAAGGAATTTTTGGATAGAAGGATTGAGTCTGTTCTCTGTAACTCTGAATCAGAAATGATAAAGGATTTACTGTAAAGTGTTATATATATGCAATGATAATGCTCTTAGATTTAATGCTTAAAGTGCAAATTTATATCCTTTGAAGATTCCTTTGATTTAAAAAAAAAAAGAA